>MU868751.1:0-11126 GCA_036418205.1 Ostertagia ostertagi | reverse complement strand
CGGAGCTCGTACAATGTTCACGGAGCACCAACCATTTTTATCCACTTACCCACATCTTGTTATCAGTTTAATGACTCAGAGAAGTTCGCCTACAACTCCTCATTGATCCACAAGGTGATAAGCTAGCACCAGGGGTGATAGTTCGTGGAAATAAGAGACATAAATATATGAAGTAAGAGAGCTACCAACTACTACCGAAATACAATAAAATCTGGTTTCGCCTACAGTTTGCATAGCCTCTGTTTGCTTTCATGTTATGCTCACGGCTATCATACATGCCATGACTTTCAACATGTCAGCACACTGCTGAGGAGGGGGTAAAGGGTCAGAGTCAACTGTCCACTCGCTCGAATTGGGGGTGAGGTTGTATTAGGTTGTCGGAAAAGTCCTTACGCTTTGGGATCGTTTTGAAACATTCTCTGTTAAATGCATGTGAGCGGTGGTTGATGCTCTCTCCACAGCATTTCTGTCGTAGCATTTTGCAGCGTTTGAAGCCTAAAAATCGTTTTCACTGAAGGTATGTTCGACTGCTACTGCCTTTATAAGCCCACAAAATGAGAAACTTGAGAAAAAATCTCAAATCTGGTCGGCCTGCCACCCTCAGTGACGAGTGTATTCTGAAGTCGATTGGAGGGAGTCCTTAGTGCAATGCACGGATAACTGGCGGAGCTTTTTCAGTGCTATCAGAGCACAATGGCCGTTCCTCAATATCGCCTCGAAAAGAAGTGAAATTATGGCGAAAGGATATTTTGTGATCTGACTGACCACAGGCTATTGAGACATAAAATTTTGCATGGACATTTTGATTTGCCGCCTGTCTCTCGCTTGATCCGCCAACTTTGTTGGTGGTGTCAAGAAGTGGGATCCTCAGATAAACCGCACGCGAAAGCACGACTGGCTCGGATGCGTGGAACAAAGGGTTGCAACGCCAAACTGCTGCTAACGAAGTCCACTGCTATTGGTGAACAATAATGTTGGCAAGTGGATCGGTTCCCGGCATGGTGCCCGGAAAATCTGAGAAACTTTACTTTATGTCGGCAACGCTCGCCCACGAATTACGAAGAAGGTTCAGGAAAAGTCTCAAGCTCGTTATGGAATGATCTGACCCACTTAGTGTGTACAGCAAACCTGGTAGAGACAGGCTACCATACGCCTCTGTTGCCGTCGAAGGTACTGAAATAGGGGCAGTCGATGATCCGGACCTACTCGGAGTCAACCTCTTCGAGCTTTTCGCCCCAAAGACTCGGGATTTCTGAACGGCCGGCAACCTGAAGTTGCCTGCTGAAGAGCAATGTTTCGACGATTATGGTGGTGTATGTATTCAACAATTGTTGGCTGCACTAAAGAAGAAAAACAATTTTGAAAAAAGTTGCCAAATGCGCACACTTTTTCGACAACCTAATATTTTGCTCATCGAGTGGGGGTTCCGACCCCAGAAGCCTTTGGCGGAAATCGCGGGATATTTTCATTGAGCGGTGGAGGGTAACGCTGTAATAAAACATGAACTTTTGTGAAAAGGTAGACCGCCATGTACTAGCTTTTGTTTGGTATGGAACTGGCATGAAGTCTGTCCTCTTATACTATGTCTTGAATTCCGGTCTTTCGATGGTCGCTGCACTTAGGCGCTTTCCTGTTGCCCATCGACACCAGAGTCAACCCTGCGTTGCGCAGTTCGCAACGGCACGTTGAGAGATCCTCAACGCACGCTGTATGGGCGGAGACACAGACGGCTCGAGCATGCGAGTGTGAATGTTCGCGCGAGAGAACGTGTCTAATCGGGCGAAACTGCGCAACGTGGCCGTTGAGAACTGCGCAACGCAGGGTTGACTCTGTACGACACCCCTCCTTGAAGTTGGCCCAACGAACGCTTGACCCTGCCCTCGGTCAGTGTCCATTTGCATGCAGATTCATGACTAACCCTACCATTGAGCATCTTACCGTAGTCTAACCATAAGACACAATTTAGAGCAATTATTCTCAGCTTAAGAACTATTGTATGCGTCATGTACGCTGTTTCTATCGCCACATTTATCATAATAGTTTTGGAACTTCGTACATAACAACAAAAAAAGAACGTCGCAACAGTTTTGAACAGTTAACGACGCACAATCACAGAAAACAGTGAGACATTCAACAACCAGTCAGCAGTTTGAGGGAAGTGAGACAATGACCATGGCAGTGAGGCCATCCCATCAGTACTTGTCAAAACTTCACTTTACACTATCGTCGGAACATTCTGGGTACGATGGCCCGAGTCGATGGTTCTCAAGGGAGTAGGCTGAACTAGTTGGAAGGCTCTAGTACGCCACCTATGCCATTGAGCATCCCACACTGTGAGCGATTTCCAGAATAAGCTTTACACATTGAAAATGAGAAGTACTGAGATGGCTTCACTGCATGGTGTGGTTTTGGCTCTATTCCAGCATACAACCGAGAGAGAGAGAGTTACATCAGATCATCTAAAACAAGTTCTGCCAAATGAAATGTTACGCAAACATCATATGATGTCGTCTTCACTGTCGTCGGACGCAGCGTTGAGAAGCAACTGATCAGCAGCAGCTTCAACTTGAGTTAACAGCGAGTAGCGTGTGGCACGATCGTCCCATCGCTCGAATATTACACCGTTTCCAAGACTGAAACACTGGCGTTCGACGACGACTTCTTGCTCGATAACACCACTGTTCGTTCTTGACACCGCAACGGTGATGAAACAGTGTTTGAGCTATCTGTTATGGCCGTGCATGCGGTCGAAGTGTTTGCTGTGTTCGGTTGCGATCGCACTTCAAACGCATATACACCTGATTGCCGTGTACGATACACTGAACCGTCTCCACCACTGAAAGCCAGCTATCATTCACAGAACTCACCTTACAACACGACTACCTCATCTTTAATACCATACATGCATCAGTTCCAGAAAAGGGTTAGTAGAGCGCTCCTAATGCAAGAAATATACATGCGTACATTTCTGCAAACTCTCCCCACATGTGTCCCTACGCCCTCTTGCCGCATTAAAATCTCATAACAAGAACGCCTTCCATGAAACCTCGCGTTTTTTCTCAGCCACTGTTACGTTGCAATACGGGAAAAGTGCGATGGCAGGTAGGATACTGTAGTTTAGAAGTGTTGGTAAGCGCACATACATCACAAGCGTGCAGTCCATTTGAAGTAGAATCCAGCTATGAGTTTAAACACCCGAAATTAAAACAATAGTGCGTGCCCTACCATGCATCCCCTATGCATCGAGAACTCAGTTAATCGACGAGGATAGAGGAAGTTAGATTGAATCAAAAAATGATTGGTGAGGAAGTCTCGCCACATACCACAAAGCGATTAGGCTGGAAAAAATAGCGTATCAGATTCACTTCAACCAAACGAAACCTTTCGAGAAAGATCTTTTTGTGTTACGAGACCTCTTCGTCAATCATTATAGTTAGAAATCCTCACAAACCTTGAGAATATGGGTAAAAACCACAATCTGCGGTCATAGCCAAAAACCTCTCTGTAGTTGGCGCGAATACCATGATCGAACGCGCGTTTATCAGGACCTCCTTCAAGCATGGGTGCACGGAAAGATTCTGAATCGATTTGTTAATCATCGGTAGATTATGGAAAAACAAAGGAACCAAGTCAAAGCAAAGTTAGACCGGAAATGTTGATGTCACTCATATAAAAGAAACAAAACGCACCAACTGTTGTCCTATTCCTCGCTGTTAAGTAGAGGTGATAAAAGAAGAGAAACGAAAGTGATATGGCAAACATTCCAGAAACAAAAACTAGGAACAGTATATGGATTTTGCTCGCCTAAAAGACAAAAAGAGATTTGTACTTACAGAAGAATGAAAAAGAACTTGATAAAATGCATTAGAAGCAAGCTGAGTTCAAGTGTGATGTAGATTAATTTCAAAAAGAGTCCCACAATTTACTCAAGGATGGTTAACATTATGAAATTAACACATTGCGTACCGCGTGCGCCACCATGTGGCGCACGATTTCGCACGAAACAGCATAGTTTTATCTGATTTATTTGACATTTTTCAATGCTCCTGAACTGTTTGCACTCATTTTCAGAGCCGGGAAACCATACGTGTCATCACTGATAAAATTGTTGATAGATTAATGATGATACATTTTTGAAAAATATAAAAAATATACGAAGGCACTCATACAACGGCGGTCCGCAATGTGTTCAAGAATTGGGTTAATTATTTAATCATGACTACTCATAAAATCCCTCGTTAACACATGTTTCATGCAAAATAAAAAGAAAAGCTTGCGGCGCTGATCAGCTCCGTTTCAAAAATGCGCCACGCAGAAAGACTCCAGTTAGAATCGTAGCCTTGCAAATGCGCAGGTGGCAATACGGTGAATTGCGCGATGAGTTATACAGCCAGTTTTTATCGTCACTGTGAAGTATGGGCTAATCGAAGGGATACAAGGGGTGGTAAATAAAGACGGTTGACCCTGGAATCGTACGCCTTTTCTACCAAAAGGTGCAACAAGGAAAGGCTTCCGCAAGATGGCGAGCTTGAATCGAGTTCTCTGATCGAGAGAAAGCTTCTGCTCACCAGCAAGAGATCAGATGAGCACATATGTGGATAAGGTATTTGAAAAAATTTGTTAAATTGTAAGATAAGGAAGCAACTTCATTGGGCTTTGAATTAAATAAAAAAAAACAGAACAGATCGACCTCTTGACAAAATATAATAGTGGGCTTAAATTACGATAGGATTCGCGACACTTACCTTCAGATTCCGTTCCAGATAATCTCGGGTCCAAAACTGTATAAAATATGGCAAGTCAGTGAAGAAGACAAAAATGCAAAAAACAAAACCATATCTGGAAAATTCAATGTAGAGAAAACATGGAATTATGAAAAAAATAACTCACCCAAGAAATAAGAGAAAAAACTTGTAGTTATAAAAATTGACACAGTTGTTCACCCATGGGCAATGATGATCAAACTTTCTGAAAGAAGAGTTGATCAGCTTTAATTTACGCAAAAAAAGAAAAACCCATACAAAAAATATGTCGGACAGCAAAGAGCTAAGCTTCCTTGGAAAATAAAAAAAAAGTTATGAAATACTTCAAAGCATCTCAAACAAAGACAAAACTACGTTCATGAAAATATAAAAAGTACAAGTGAAGTACCATTCTATAACACGAAATTACTTACAGTACACACTGTCCGCAAATGGAGCAATGGTGAGCGCGATCTGGCTTTATACACTTACATTTCGCACAAAACCGTATCCCTGAAACTGATTTTGGTATTTACAAAAATGAGCCAGATACAAGACGTGGCTAAAAAAATTAGCGACAAATCCCAAAAGGTTTCTGTATAAACAGAAATATGTAGCCCGAAAATGCTGTGAAGATGGTCCTAAGACACATTCATTTGACGAGATTCTTATTAGAGCATCCTAATTCTCAAAGAAAAGTAAGAATGCCGCATGTAAGGCGACTCAACATGGCTACACCTTGGCTGCACTTAAGAATTTTTTCAATACGAAAATCGTATAAAATCATTGTGTATTCATTCAGCCGAGTGCTCACGATCTCATTCAGATTACACTTCGTAGCATCAAAAAATTGAAAGGCAAACCTCTAGCGAAGTCCCTCGTTTTTATCGGGATCCTATTTCTTGCAACATATCGAGAGAGAATGGCTTGCTCCGACTGTTCATCATGTTCACAGCTTTCTAGCTCACTCAAGCAATCCTTGTCAGGGAAAAACTGAAACGAAGATATTCAGTGTTCGGCTCAGCGATCAGTGAAAACTTCTAATAGGCATTTTTCTGCGTATATCTTTGAAGGCTGGTTTTGCTTCCACATTCCAAATTTACAGAGCGAGTTCAAGGAATAAAGAATAAGAGGTATTTTCACAGTCAGGGGCAGGATCAATCCGTGCGTTCGCACTATTCGAAAGAGGGGGTCACATTTTTGGTTTTGAGAAGGGTCGCCTTCAGGGGTTGAGTGGGATTAGTGATTAGAGGGAATGGCAAGGCAATTTAGATTTGTTTTGTTTTTTGTTGAGTATGGAAGTGGCGTTGGAGCAGCGTGAGGTAGGATGGGTGGGAGTAGAGAAAATTTGCCGTTTTACTGCACTGATAAACCCCCCGCTCGACGGCGTTTTGGAGGAAAAGTGGGCGGAGTTGGGCTGTGTCGACTGATCTAGGAATCAAATACTATGGAGACAGCCATGATGGCGAGGATAGTGGTCCTGGTGAGTCTATGATGGTGGGGACGCATCGAGACCCTCTGAAGGAGAGGGGTCGAAAAATTTTGGAAAAAGTGCGAACGTCACGGTTAACCCTGGTCAGGGGTAGCCAAATATGTCTTGCAGGAAGACTGCCCAACAGTCGGAGAGGTCTTGGATACGTTGACGTCCCCAGCGGTGTTGTTCGAAATACAAAATATGGATTGAAATCGCTAGAATGGAGGAGAAAGAGATACGATTTACTCATGGCTTTTAAAATCTTGAGGAACTTAGTAAAGATTGAAGTGATTTCTTCATTGTGTTGCCATCTAACACGAGACTACCGCTTAGCCGAAGAAGCGCTTTATTTTTCCAAATATCTCGACCACATCTACTAAATGGAAGGCTTTGATCGAGTTGATTTCAATGTATGCCATTCTATGACTGTTCGGTGTGCTGATCTTCGTTGATTTTTCATCCTTCAACTTCAGATTGCTGATGACTTCAAGAACTGGTGAAATGTCAAAAGAGAAAGAAGCCGCGCAAGCGAGCATTAACTTTTTGGTATCATTTCTCTTTAATAATAACGTAAGCATCCACTTCAACAGCGTTCGGACAGTGTTGGCCGCTTAAACGTATGAAGATGCCTCGTCAACTATTTATTGCGGGATTTGAGTAAATCTTCAACGGTTCTCCAAAAATTGGGGAAAAATGACAGCGATTACTTCCCGCGCACTGTCGGTACACTCCCCGCTGACTTCGCGACTCTATTTAAGAGCCACGTAGCCCCTTTTGAAAATGATTGACGGTATTTCTTCACACTACTGGGACGCGCTCCAATGCATCAATACTTTTTGCACTCTGATCGATATTGTAGGAACAAAGAATTCAAGGAACTCAATTAAGCTACTCACGATCGATGGCGGTGGGCGTAATTCCGAGAATATCGTGCGATAATATGAGGCACAAAATAAAACAAGTAAAACGTGAAAGAAAAATAAATAGAGCACCCGCTGAGCAGTATTGTCCAGAGTATCTGTGAAACAATCATGTGTAATGCAAGGGAAATGCTGTAGTAACCGCATAGGCTGGTGTCAGAGTCCGCGATCCGTCGCAGGTTTCGCTGATTTCAGCGATTTTCGCGATTTGCGCGACGGACGCAAATCGCGAAAATCGCTGAAATCAGCGAAACCTGCGACGGATCGCGGACTCTGACACCAGCCATAGCCTTTTTAGGAAGAAAGAGCTTACTAATACACAATTCGAAGACGTAGGCATAATAACCCCATCCTATCGCCGCCATAATGATAAGAACAGGAATCCATCGAACAGCCTGGAAACTGAGGAAAAGAGTTGTTTTATCAGTGCTGAAACAGTAAAAACTTAAAAGCAAACAATAAGTAAAAAAAATGAAGACAAATACAATAAAACAACAAAGGAAGAGTGAAATTTTTCCCGGCCTCAACACACAAAAAAAAACATGCTATCGAATTAATACGGAGCTGTCGAAAATGCGCCTGCACTGCAGCGAAAAAAAGGTAACATAAGCAATGGTGTGCCCATTCCGACACCGCAGCTCAAAGGAAACCGGTACCCGATTTCGCAAATTAAGCGCATTCGCATATACGCTCAAAGATAGGTATTAATCCACACCCGAACTGGAGAGACGTGCGGGGTCAGGTCGCCACATCGTACGCGATCATTGAAGCTTAAGGTTAAGTTTGGGTTGACTTAGGTTAAGGCTTATGGGGGGGGTGGCTGGCTATGCCTAAGCCTATGATTGGGCCTAGGCTTAGTCCTAAGCTTGCTCCGAGCGAATAGCTCAAGCTCAATTTAAGGTGACCTGGCCACAGGAGGAGAAACGCTACGCACCCCCCGAACTGCAAGACAAATTGGAGGCATCAACTGAGTGAACTAAAAGGCCAAGAAATCTCGTTGGCTAGTTTTTGTTTGCGCAGCAGTATTTCAATTATTGTACTTTCTGGCCAGTCGGACATGAAAAAAAAACCCCAGGGTCCTTCCGTCCAAGGGCAGTGGTCAACCGGAGGGGTTGGTGATCCAGCGTTTTCATCTCTGCTTTCTTTCCATTGGTCAAAAGGTTTAGCCATTGATATGCACAAAGTATGTGCTTTTCTGTCTGAATTCTCACGAACTAGTTGACCACTGCCCCCTAACCGTAAGGGGTACGCATGTGGTGCCACAGTTGCTGCCGCTTCCCAGTATATTCGAATTTTCACAAAGGGAGGGAATCCCCGAGTGTGTGAACCACTTCGCATCCACTGTTACATCCACCCTTACTAGACGATACTCAAATCCCAGGTTGAAAGATGCAAGGGAAACTTGTTTTCCGAACATACCTGAACACAGATATAAAGACATCCCCCAGGCTCTATGCATTGCCGCAAACATCCCATTCGTGTACAAGGAATCTGGAAAGAACCTCTAAGCAATTAATCCAGGCACTAAAGAGAAACGAAGTAAACATACAACCGTCCAGCCTTTTCCGACCTCGATCGCGTCCACCCCAGTTTCCCAGTATTACGTCACCTAAATAGATGTATTTTGTGAAACCGAAAATAAGGAAAGCAAGTTGAGAAAGCAGTTAACCAAACGACATGAAGGATATAAACAAGACAGAAACAGAGTAGTTGAAGCTCCAAGATCACTGAGTCACTTGCGACCATGGTGTAATTTTGCGTACTGCGATTTTACGCAATAACACACAACATCTTTTAAAAACACAACATCGAAATGAATTTCCTTTATAATTCATTTCTTACTTATTCTCTTTTCATTTATCGTTTTGGTGAGGTTTCGCTATTCATATACAAAGCAAAGTACAACACTGAAGCCATTGATAGAAGCGACTGAAACGATTCCTAATAGCACAGCAAGCAGTTATGGTTTCATGCTCTACCCACACTGCGCGGGGCAGGATTGCACAGCCGAGCAAACATTGGAACTGGTGCACTTAGAGGGTTTTTTGCAGCACCCATTTGTGGCTCCGAACTAGTTCCGTCCACTGCAAAATCATCAATTCCATCAATCATGTGTTCAAAGAGATCGATTACCGCTAGTAACCTATATAGTGTGGTGAATTTTGCCGTAGCGCCGCTGAGTATTGGTTTAGGACATTAGGCAATATGACCGATAGCTCGAATCAGCCAAACTCGGAAGGGAGGGTGGCGTCAGACTTGTCACTGCAATCGCGATCACAGATAGGGCTGGGGCGAAGAGCTGCTAGAATCGCGATTACAACGCGAAGTTGAGATGTCGGTCAGACTCTGCGATTGCATCGCGCGATGCAATCGCTCTGCCAAAAGTGCAAGCGGCGGGCAATGGCCCGCCGCGATCGATACCGATGTCGACTGCATCGATGTGGGCGGGGCCAATCGCCCGTCGCTTGTGCACATTGCAAGAGCGACTGCATCGCGCGATGCAATCGCAGAGTCTGACCGACATCACATGACACCTATCTGACCAGGAAAGGTCATTAGGCCAACCCGGCCAAATGAAATGAGGTGCACATTTCTGTACGCAGCATGAGACGCTGAACTCAAATCTGCTTTCATTATCTGCTGAACTCTTCTCTGAAAGGAGTTACGGAGGGTTTTTGTTGCCGCCCTTGATTTTCAGTGTCTTGCCTGCAATCACATGTTAGCTGCATTATAAAAGTATCGAAAGGAGAACCGAGGCCCGATCAAGTGAGCTTCAGTTGGTAGCGGTCTTGCTTCTCAAGTCAGGGTTGCGGGTTCGGTTCCTTACGGGGTTTGGTGTTTTGCTTTTTTCCAACATGGCTGAAAAGCCTTTTTGAATCCGTTATTTTATCAACGGTCGCCCGACGCTACATCTACGAAGAGTTTGCAAGCAGATCCTCTTAAGTTTAAGCACTACTTGTCTGTGAGTGCCCATGGTGCCCGTAGTGCAGGTGCTATGCTTTTCCGTGGCAAGTAGGTACGATATTCGTATTCAGGGGATCAAACTACCCCTAAAACGAGTTTTTCGCCAAATCTGAGGTCATGAACTAATTGAGAAAAAGCGGAGCAGTGATGGGATTACCACTCCTCAAACTCCACTTTTTTGGGTTGACCAATCATGGACGACGGGGGAAAGGGGAGAGAAGGTGTTGTATTAGGAAATAATGCTTTGCAGATCTTTGGATGATGCAGACGGGCAAGCCAGACACAATTTTTGTCTATTATGAAAAGTGTTAAAAGGTTTATTCTACCCAAGTGCCAGCCTTTTGTAATGGATTGGTGGATCGGTGAGTAAGTGACTGCCCAAATTTTCGAGGTTTAGGTCAAAATTTCAGAATTCGGTAGAAGTTTGGGCACTATTGCACTATTACAACCCCAGTAGGGGTGAGATGGGTCAAAAAATAATTTTCGCTGAAACTTCGGCTATGGGGGTTATCGAGGGTCCTGATCACGAATATGATATTCATTTTTGGCGCTGGCGCCATTTGGCGCCAGGTGGCGCCACAACTGATTCCCACTAAATTCGCTGTAAACTTCTGTATAGGGGTTATTTGGGGTCCTGATTACGAATATGACATTCGTTTTTGTTGTTAGCGCTATTCGGCGCCTGCTTCCTGCTCGTCTGCGCCCTCGCACTAATTAGATCGCAATCAGGACTAAGCCTTTGAATAGTGGAGGGCTCCAAAGTGAGTAGGCCACTCCCCTGTGGTCTAACACACTCCAACTTTTGCCACACGG
This sequence comes from Ostertagia ostertagi, assembly GCA_036418205.1. NCBI lineage: Eukaryota > Metazoa > Nematoda > Chromadorea > Rhabditida > Trichostrongylidae > Ostertagia > Ostertagia ostertagi. The sequence goes on along the minus strand of MU868751.1, from coordinate 213 downwards.
TGCGTGGTTTACCCACTCCGGAGTTTCACTCCCCTCCCCTAAGCTTAGTCCTAGGCGCCATAGGTGAGAAAGCTTAGAAAAGCAGAAAATATGCGTTAAACAGCACGAATGTTAAAAACCAGTGTCATATTCGTGATCAGGGCCCCAAATAACCCCTATTCAGAAGTTTACAGCGAATTTGGTGATAATCATTCGTGGCGCCACCTGGCGCCA
>MU868750.1:76253-98492 GCA_036418205.1 Ostertagia ostertagi | reverse complement strand
TGCGACTCTATGGATTCGCTAGCGAAATGGGGAGAACGGGGTAGCCAAGATCTCTTCTTCCAAATAGGCTTGGAGCAGGATATAATGAGTTAACTCTTGGTGGGCTTTGAATGTGCTGCTGTTAAAGATCTTCGTATAATCACGATTTTCCTCGTCTCACACGTTCTTTGCCTTACATTTCTACAAGCCTCATCGCCATTCCTCGTTCTACATCTAATCTAGTAGACCTGCCATTGTGAAGCTCAGCGAACCAGTGATGTGAAACGTCAAAGCAGTTCACTTTAACACTGTATCCCTGTTGACAGCGACCTATTGGTACCTATTGGTTGAGTCCTTGTGAACTCTTTGATGAAGCGTAATCTAATTGCTACAGTTCCTTCTTCGTGTCCCACAATTTCCCCTTGTGCAGCGCAACAACAGCTGAAGGCCGATGTCAGACTTTGCGAATCGCGCGATTCGCTAGCGTCTGCGGTCGCGTCGCGGCCAGTGAATCACTCAATTGGCTGGTACCGCAACGCGACCGCGGACGCTAGCGAATCGCTCGATTCGCAAAGTCTGACATCGGCCGAAGGGTGCACCGATTTCATCAGGAGTTATAGCATTCGGAACATAGAATTTATTAGGATTTTTTCCAAAAACAAATAATTCTCCACTCATCAATGGGAGCTGTTATCAAATTCGAAATCGATAGTGGCAAACTCTTTTCAAAAAGTGTCCAAAACTACGTGTTGGTTTGTCTTCCGTGTTGAATTTGATGACTTGTATTTCTAGGACGACAAGCCAGTTAAGTTCTCGGATCGTATCAAATGCGTAACTAAGAAAGATGACAAGGTAATGAAATCCACGTGTTTTTTTTTCCTGAAAAATAATACCACGTTATCTGCAGGATAAGGACGGGTACCAGTTCTTATTGGAAATCCATGGACCACAAAAGGAGGACGAAGCTAAATACAAATGTGTTGTAAAGAATGCCGAAGGACAGAATCAGCAATCGCTCAACCTCGTCTTTGACTAACAAACAGCTTCGAACTTCTTGAGCTCACTGATTCAAGCTAGTCCATTAAACAATGCTGTTAATTATGGACCTCGTCAGAGTGTAATGTTAAAAACGGTGCTCATTGATGTGTATGCTTTAAATCGTTCTGTTTATTTTTCTGCTTCACCATATTAGGGCTGTTTGCTTTGCCTCCAAGCGAAACCATTGTTGCCTGTACTAGGACATTAATAATGGAACATGAATGGATATTTTAATTTACTGATAAAGCTTCATCCTTATAGGCAGACCATTAGTCGATAGGTTATCAGTTTTGTAATGCTAGCATCCAGGGTGAAAATCGGTCGAGGATTCGTCGACGACTCGTCGACGATTTTCGCCTGTTCACTCACGCTCTCTAGCGCGGACATTCATTCTCGTCATGCGCGAGCCGTCTGCGCTCTCGCGCTCTACATTCACTTCAGACCAGGGTCAACCGTCCGTTCGAACTGTTCGAACGAAGGGGTCGCATTTTGGTCGGAAGGGGGTCGCAATTTCGAGGACTGCCAGCCACAGGCGCGTGCGTGGCGTATCCGAGGGCAAGAATTGTTTGTGCAGACCGCATTAGATTCGATTATTATGCACAGAGAGACAGTTTTAGGCAAATTACGGTGTTTTCCTTGAGGAATAAGAACAGTTGAATGCATCCCTATGAAAGGTTTGACTTCTCGGGGCTGAAATTAAAGTTCTTCGGGACCTGATTTTCTGAGGACGATTCTTCCAGACAACGGTAAAACATATAAGAAAGCAGAAATCTCGTAGTCTTCAAAAATGTCTTCGCCCCTCCCCAACAAGTTCTTTGAAGGAAGTTATTATTGCTGAAAGCTCAAAAACTCGCATGTGCTGCTCAAAAACCTATGGGAACAAAATGTTCGAACGTGTGATTTTCTCGGAAAATGGATTTTGAAAAACGGTTTGGTGCTTGTCAGAAAGAGCAATCCTGTACTTTCACCCCATGAAAAAGTGCATCTCAGAAGTGAAAATGAAGTGAGTTATGCCCGCTTAAAGCCCAAAAACTCGCGATTTCAAAAAAAGTGTTCGGCAAAACCCCCCAAAATGTTCGAACGTGTGATTTTCTCGAAAATAAACTTTGAAAAACGGTTTTGGGCTTGTTAGAAAGAGCAAATCCTGTACTTTCACCCCATGAAAAAAGTGCATCACAGAAATGAAAATGAAGTGAGTTATGGTCGCTGAAAGCCCAAAAACTCGCTTTTGCACGAAAAATGTTCGAACGGGACAATTTTTTGAAAAAGGGGACAATCACTAAACTTTTTATACTGTTTGTTAGAGAAATATTTGAAGTTTCTGAAACTTTTTACAGATTTCCAAAATGTCGCATACGAAAGATTTTATGGGCCTTCAAAGTTGAAGGTGCGCCTTCTTAGAATTTTGGGTTTTCCACTTCTAACAGAAGTACTTTCCGGAGAGTTAGGCAATCCTTGTAGTTTTCTGGAAGCGCACCTCAGGCACAATCAAAATCTACCTCAACAAGTCAAAAAATACGTCCCAAGAAAGTTATTCCCCTCTAAAATTTTTTCTTCGCCGCGTCCCGTTCTTCCAGCGCCCGGGTGATACCTGCCGCGCTCCAAGGCCGACGCGACGACGCGCAGACGCTTTCTGGCGCAACGGATTCATGTCTAGCACTCTTATTAACAAAAACAGGGGGTCGCAACTGGACCCCCCTCGAGCTAGGGGGTCGCGAAAATACCGAAATGTTCACGTGAGGTTGACCATGCTTCAGACGCTTTTCTCACACAATACATAGCTTTGGTGAAAAAATTCCTCGACCGTTCCTTCCTTATTCACCCAGCATCAGCATCATTAGACGTCAGGAACAGTTTCCTTCAGCTCATATCTTCGCGTTGGAGGAAATGTGTCCACGAAATTGCTAGAAAAACAGACCTAGATTGATGTCCCTATCGTGCCTGGACTGGACAGATGTCGCTTAGCTTTTTCCAGCTGCGTTTCATTGATTGTTTTTCTATTCCTGGGCTAGGCCTTTTTTTAAAAGTTGGGTTGCCCTGGATGTCCTGTGGCACTCTGCGCAAGATTTTTGGTTGGACATTGTGTTATTGAACGAGATTCAATCCAAGTGGATTATCAGCCCCGTGTATAGAGACATGCCCAATTTCGGATAGTTTCCCAAGTCTCCTTTCAGCGTTTGATGTGGAAAGAAGCTATCGATCTCATTTTTGAGTTGATCGCTTCTCCTGGAAGTACAGTTGCTTGCGGTAGAGATACAGAAACGGATGCGCGTATTCGAATCGCAAAAGCAGCAGCGCTATTCCAACGACTTCAACTGGTAGAGACAATGCCCTCCATTTCGCATAGCGTTAAGATGCGATTATATGTACCAATCCACTGAGACTCTCATGGCACTGTATGCAAGCGAATCATGAGAGATCACTGTTGGCCCCGTGAGGGAATTAGTGCCTTCCATAAAGATGGTTTTCGCTGAATCTCCGCCGTCAGGAAGTTGAGCCACGCTTTTCTTTCGTACAGCTGGCCAGGGATGGTTATACTGGCCTTAGCTGCTAGCTATGTACCATGTGACCATGAGCTCATGGTAACCTGGTTTCCCTTCAAACGAAATATGTCCAGTTGAGAAGCCCTAAGACCAATGGGACACTATGGCCTACAGAACGACCTTCCTCTTGAATACACCCATATGCTAGCTGACTTTGTAGGAACTCGTAGTACACAATAGGGCGGAAAATGGGTTGATTAAGAGAAAAGTTCGGATGCAAATAAAGCTTGATTGCACGAAACCTTCTTGTTCAGTGTAGCTACATATACCCAAGAGTACACTGCTCTAATCAATCGCCTAAACAGCTGAGAAGGACTTGGATTTTTTCTTGAAGAAGCTTGTCGCCGGACATTCTGGACAATCCAACAAATTAGCGCGAGTGACATCGATATTGGGCTTTGTGCATTGTAACATTCCACAATTTTTTGGAGTATTGCGGCCGTCATGTTTTTGCTTTTTCCATTCTATTTTTTTGAACTGATTTTAGTTTTCAACCTCCTACGCAAAAATTGACTGCACGTCCGCCTTGAGGTGTTTGCAATCCTCGTGGCTCTTTAAATTTTGCAAAAATTGAGAGGAGCGTGGCTAGTGCTACATATTCGATACCCGTGAGACAACATATATGGGTGTAAAAAGTGGGTGGAAACTATGAAGCCATTTTTCTGTCTAGCCTCTGGCTTTTGAACGCGAACTGGTTGTGTCACTGTCACTTCACACGGAGTAAGTTCCGCTCTCCTTGTAGGAACATACGCCGGGTGAAGTTCAATACCACTCCTCAACCCCAGTGACCACTTATCGAGCCAATCGAAACTACGACTTTAGACAGCAAACTTTGGGAGATGATCACATGTGTCCTCCAAGCCACCTCGTCCAACTCGTGAGAATTCCATCTTCCCAGCGTGTACAATTTCTCCATGGCTCAAAGGGAACGACACATGGTGCACTGGGAGGACTGAAGGTCTACTGCAGTTTGACGGGTACTGGTGCCGGGTTGCCTTCAAGAAGCTCTTGCATGCGTTCAATATCTACGGTCATTGGGTGTCCAAAACGTGGTTGGTCTTCAGGGTTATAGTCGCCCTGGCGAAGCCTTCTGAACCACTTTCAACAGAAATTCTCTTTTAGGCCGACGTCACACTTTGCGATTCGATTAGCGAATCGAGCGAATCGCTAATCGAATCGCAAAGTATGACGTCGGCCTTAGCGAGTCTGTTCCTCTAGATTCACGAATCATTCCGACAGGCTCCTCTTGCTAAGTGCCTAGACGGGACTCTAAAATAGACAGGGAAGAACATGCGCATTATTTCTCCGAAAAAAGACGAGTACCCACTCTCGAATTGTGTGAAATGAAAAGGCGCTAAGGTCATAACATACTCCTTTGAGGGAACAACACGAACATGTTTCGGGAAAGATGGCGCATACAAGGAATCGGCAATTACTTATAAATCAACCTAACCTGGATATCATCCTAACACAACAATCGGATGCATAGTTCTTCCAGTTCCAGTTCAGTTAGTTCCATTCTCTCTCTTTCGAAATCTAGCACACCATTTTGTCGATGAAATTTTGTACAGCGACAAAAGTCGGATTGAAATCCTGATGATTGCCAGTTGTCGAGTCTCCGTCATTCACGCCCTATCTACCACAATGCAGGTACGCAATCCGAGGAAAAATCAGATGAAGTACTTGATTGTAGCCGTCCAAGATTAGTTAACTTTATTAGGCCAACGTTTCGGCAACTTCGCCTTCGTCAGAGCCTGAAAAAGTCAAGAACAAATATGACTTGCCCTCTCAAACGCCTCCACAATACTGAAGACTATTTCCATATCTTAGTAAACCACCTAACGGTATCGATCGATAAAGTTATGCTACTAGGCCTACCTTAATGAACGCCGCCGTGACGCGAGGGCGACTACCCTTGACTTTTTCAGGCTCTGACGAAGGCGAAGTTGCCGAAACGTTGGCCTAATAAAGTTAACTAATCTTGGTCGGCTACAATCAAGCACTCATCTGATCAAAATATGCCAAGATTAAAAGAAGGTCGATCCCAGTGGTAAGAATGTTTGCGTTTGCTGCGCTGTAGGAAAGCACATCTGATGGCGGACACTGGCAGTTATTGTTCAATCTGCGTAAATTCCAAAATTATGCGACGAAGAAAAATCCAGGATAAGTCTAGATGAGTCAATCCCCGTAGAGTGGGACAGAACTTACACGTTAGTACCAGTCGGCGGCAGGTGGCCTGTCCGGTCAGCATCTAAAGGTTCGTTGGGGCTGACATCGCCGTTAGTAATCTTATTACCTGTTGATGATTCTGCATGGGCGGGTTGAAATACGTGTTTTGGACGCGGTAGTTCCTAAATGACAAACTTTCATCTTTTCCAGGCTCTGAAGAAGGTGAAAGCACCGAAACGTCGGCATAATAAAAATCATTGTCGATCTTGATTGGGAGCTTAGCAACTACGCTCTCATAATCTGAACTAAGCTCCTTATACATCAGCAGTTTTTGCAGATTACCATACTACTTGCGAATTGAGAAAAGCAAACAAATGGATTAGGGCAGCTTTCTTTCGGCAGTGCAACAGATTGCAATGAAGGCAAAGTTTGCGAGACAAGCTGTCTCTTCCTCTCATTTGGTGTTCTTTCTTGCTTATGCCCTCTCCTCCGCGCCTAGCGTCTCCTCGTTAGAGCACAGTTCACCTGCAAAAAGGCTGCCCTAAAGGCATGCCCCAGGATCACATTGGTGTGGGTTTTGCACACGAATGCGAATGTATTGGTGCGAAATGGGCCGGCAGTGAGAGAAGAAAAGAAAAAAATCCGTCGAATACGCTTACGTTAAGGGCTCACTCACCTTCCTAATCGGCTGTGCTAAGGGAATGCGAGGCTAAGGGAATGAGAGACTAAGCGCGGAGAGGAGAGTATGGGGCGAGAGAGCGCTACAGATGAGAGATCGCCAGACAACAGTCTGATAAGAGAAAAAAGTCTGCAGCTTGGGCAGCTTACTTTGCAAGGCCCAAGCGCTCTTATCGGTCGTAACGACCTTGTGGCCTGGGTTGTGCCTTTAATCTCAGTTCGTTCTTGCGTGTTTTTTCGAGTTTTTGATTTGTTCAGTGGCTGTCCATCACTCACCTCTATGTTCACTTTGAACCAGAGATAACCACATCTGCTATTTGGCGAATGTACATTTAGGGCACACTACAAAAGATGATGGAAAGAAGCAAAGGGTTACCGGAAGACTGCATGGTCTTCTTGGGGTTAAAGTTCAATCGTGAGTAAAGAAGGCTGCTCAGGTGAGAACGATTCAGATTTTTCGAACAAAGGGCAAAGGTGAAAGTGCTATAGCACTTCTTCAATACTTTCAGTGTGGAAACTAGTTTGTGGAAATTCAGAAAAAACACTTGTCTCTACCTTCTGATATCATGAACATAAAACTATGTACTTGCCATGTGATTTTACAAATATATCACATGCAGAGTACGCCATGCAAATGACAGCAAAGTATTCATGGCACAAAAACCGGAATTCGGAACGAAACAGTGGAATCCCTCACATAGTGACTCACCCCAACGGAGTAGCTGCAAGGTCGTGAGATTCGATTTGCTCCGGCACCAATCTCTGGCTAGGCTAAAAAGCTGGCTACGCTTCGACATGTCCCTCTTTCCACTGCAGAGGACTGCTTTACGTGAAGGGAGGCTGGACATTCAGAACACCAATACGCTTGCTGCCAAATTCATGAAACTGAAGAAGAGGTCCATATCGTTCCTCTTACCCCTTTCCGATGGGTGAAATCTATCTTACCTGACGACAGCAATATTTTTTTCTGGGAAAAAGTCTACCATCATTCAAGAAGTCCACATGAAAGATACTAATATGCAGAAAAGATACTGCGGAACAGTCGCTTCAGAAATACTGAACGGATACCGTCTTCTCTGGACAATGGCTCGCATTTGAACAAAAAGGACCAAGCCTGGTGAGCAGCACTAATTTTCCCGAATTTTTCCATCAGGCTCAGTGAAAGGGATGCGCCAACTCAGTGGCTCTACTTCAAGAGTGAGCCTGCCTGCATCACAACTGGAACCCTGAAAAAAGATAGTGAGCAAAGCCTGTGCAGGAAATCTCCAATACCCCTGCATGAAATGTACCTGAAGTTGCTACGAGCTGTAAATCGCGACAGGGGCAATCATTGGTAGCTGTTCCGTTTTCAGATGTCAGGTAAATAGCTGTGGAATTTCCTTGTACTTTAGTCCGAGCTGCACTCTGTGTGCCATAATTACTTGATTACCGTATTTATGGCACACCCACATCAGAAAATTACTACTTGAATCTTGTGAACGAGCATCATTTTGGCGTTTCCATGTATAACATCAAAACACTGCATAAACACTGTGTCAGGTACGAAGCGGCTTTTTGGGTATTGGTGCTCCCATCGAAGAAAGCATCGGGATTGGGTCCAGAGGTTCAACAGGACCTGACGATAAAGCATTTGCCGTTGATCAATCCCTTTTTGGGATGCGGCACGCATTCTACTTCCATTTGTACATTCGTAGTGGCGTTTGAATGCGATGTGGCCTATACAATGACTTGCGGGGGCCAGCCGATGTACAAGTCAGTTTTTATCCTCCCAGACAAGTCTGGTACCCAATTAACCGACCCCGGAGGGATGGAAGGCTTGGTTGGCCCGGGCGACTCACGACCCAGGATTTGATCCCCGGACCGCTCGCGTGGTAAGCGTGCCACTTGCCACTACACCACTTCCGCCCGGATGACGATGCTTAGAAGTAACGGGGAAACAAGCAGTAGCAATACTGCGACTGAAAAATCACTTATTCGTGTCTCAGGCGATTGTTCTTTTTTCCTTTCCCTCCCCTCCCCCCTCTCAGCGCTGTCGATTTTCTTAACTGCAACATGCTGCTTTGATTAGATGAGAAGACATTTGAACCCTCAACGTGAGCTCAAACTCTGCCACTTAAGCTTCAGTCTTCATCTACAGTGCCTACAGTTGTTCGCAGATGGAGGTCACTGACTTCTCCACCGTCTATTTTTCGAGGAAATGCAGTAGTCGCAGAAATTTCAGGAGAGCAAATAGGTTCTTGTCTGATATCCGTGCCCAATTTTCAATCGAACAGCTGCAAATAGTTCACCGTCGTGATATACATGGTTCCGCTGTAACTTCTCAAACAATGGGCCCAGTGATTTAAAAATTAGATCACAGGATAGCCTCGCTCATGGCGGAGCTGCCGCGCTACTCGTGCACTGCTCTGGTCCATTTCGTTGCTCCATTGCGGGGGCACCTAGACTGACAATCAAACTTGACAATTCTAATCTAATCTAAGCTCGATCAGAAGTTTGACGCGATGTTCCAAAGCTAAACGAGAAGGCGAGAAGGCAGAAAAGCAGAAGGATCAGCGAGCGGTCAGTCGCAGAGCGTACTGTAGCGATTTACATCAACTTCAATGGAATTTGCTACAGTACGTTCAATGAGAATTTGCTATAGTGCGTCCCTCGCTCAATAGGCACTGCGACTCGTCCGCCGATCCGTCTGTGTCTCTGCCTTCTCGCCGCGCAATGGGTCTTCTGCCGGGTACCCAAGATAGAAGAGGTATGGATTCCTGATCAAATAATTCTTCAAAGATGCCATGACTGACAATATCTACAGTCATTACACATCCGTTAGAAATGTATTGCCGAACTTTCATTGGTTATAAATAAAATTATAGCACGCACTTTTCGACTAGGCCTTCTTCATTTCAATACGAAAAAAATTACAATTGAGATCAATATTTACAACTGATGGTGAAGCGTGGGTGTTGCGTGTACGTTTTGTCAGACGTCCGTCATACGTCGTCCATTTGAAATCAAGTTCCTGGCCTTTCAACAAAACAGCGAGAACAACTGGCGATTTCGACGCGCCACAAATGTCAGGTATGCTGACAACAGCCCATCAATCAAAATTCTTCCACTACTGTTAAAACCAGTCATTCGATTTGCAGATGAGTTGCTTGTTTTCACGACAGTTTATCACAGCCATTTTAGGCATCTCAACAGTTCTGGACAGAAATAAATTCTGTAATGAATGTGATGATTTGCATTTCGTAAGTTTACGGTTAATTCCACCTGGGAAATCAAACACGGTTGCAATGCTAGTCGGTGGGCACCAGGGTCAACCCTACGTTGCTACAAGTACAACGGGGGGGTCGTAGTTTGTTGAAGTTTGTGGTGGGGGTCGTACTTGTTTCGGTAGCGTGAAATTACATGTGATGAGGTGAGAGCGCGCGGGAGAAAATTTGCCGTTTCAGCGTGCGTATATACCCTCCCTAGAAAAGGGAGCAGTGGAAATATAGGTGAAAAGAGGGAAAATGGGGGAAAATGAAGGGAAATATAGGGAATTTTGCTGTTCATGGTACTATATACCCCCCTCCCGCTCGACGGTGTTTTTTGAGGGAAAAAGTGGTTTGAAGGGGGGGGGGGTCGTAGGAAACTTCTCGTGAAGGAGGGGCGTCGTAAAAATTTTGCAAAAAGTATCAACGATAGGACCGACCCTGATGGGCACACCGATTTTTGAGTACGATAGGCGCGAAATGTACGTGGGAGCAGAAATCCCTTGCTATGGCCTGCCGAGAATCGACTGAGACTTGGAAAGGTTGAGCCTCTCCCTCCCCCCTCCCCCAAGGTCTATCGATCGATAGTGTATATTCCAACAGTCTAGCAAGAAATATCATCAAAAGTAGAAAAAGCAATAAAGAGATAATAATTATCGACTCACTGCGCCTCGTTAAGTCATAGCAGTGGGCAAAAATTCAGTCGTACATTTCGCGCCTACCGTATCCCAAAAATCGGCATGCCCATCCGACTAGCATTGCATCCGAACATGCACGGATTTTGCTGGAAATGCGGAAACATCGTAATTCGGCCCATTTAAAGTGCATAGCAGGTTCGCTGAAAAGGTGACCCCGCTTGTTGGGAAACTGATAGTGTAAAGCATGTTTGAACAGTTGCTGAACTTTTGTAATCGGGTTTGAGTTCACTTCTTGGTAGGGAAACTTACAGTGTAAACTTCGCAGTCATGATGAATCGGAATGCAGTGTGTAATAAAATTGGGGAATCTAAATAAAAAAACGCGATTTGAGTTCAAACAACGAAACAACCACTATTGATTTATGACTGCTTCCCTTCAAAACGATCCTCACTTACTTTGCACTTGCAGTTTTCAATGATTTTAACCGGGGTGGCGAATAGGGGGGGGGGGGAGTTGGGCAGGGGTGGGCTAGGCCTGTGGGGAAACGACAACATCCGCCATCCTTAAAGTGATGCGTTCGAGTGTGACATTTCAGATGCTTTTTCTCCAGGAAGTTTTATGGAGGTCGGAGTATGGAAAATTATTGATCGGTCATTTCAAAATGCTTACTGCTGTGACATAAACCTGAATAGATAGGGGTACTGTTGCAAATTCATACCAACAAAACAAAAGTTACAGATATTTCCAGTCAGCCGTCACTTTGAAAGTTTCAAATTTTAATTCAATATCAGTTCAGTTTGAATCGAACCTGAGGAATCTGTACGGTATTCTTTTTGGAACCCTTCCCTACCGCAGTAAATTTAATGCGATTCGACATTTCCATCTGTGTGCGTCACCCGTAAACCCATGGAAGTGGTTAATATAATGGCGGCTGAAACGGCGAAATTGACGAGCAGTTAGGATGACTTATTCTTGTGCCCATGCAGCCCTATGTTAGCTGAGTTGTAAACGTGTTGCGACCTTACGACCCAGATGTTGGAGACAGTATTCAGTTGCTCTTTCCCGTTCTTTCTTTCCATCTGTCATCAATCAAGTCTCTCTTGAATGGTTTTCAAATAGGTGCTGGTTTCCGCTAACCTTGCTTGATAAAATCTATTTAAAATTCCACGAAGTCCCCGTCGGTGGGCGCCAATATGTGGTAAAACATATCGCGGGGGCACTCGCAACGTGTTAAAGAAGCTAGTGTTGGTTCCCGTACATGCCTGGAGATGGCTCGCTCCATTTGACATTTCAAAAAACGCATGGTATTAGGCGAGATGAGAAGAGGACCTGGAAACGGAGGTCAGAGATCTCACCAGGTGGAGGGAGGTAAAGGGGTGGGAGGAGGGGGGCGCTAGCTAAAGTTCCCGACACTTGGCTCGGATGTAGCGTTATATATTGAGAGTTTACCAGGGTGAATCTGTGGGGGACCTCGACGGAGGTCGTCTCTACCCTGTAAGAAGAGTTTGAGAATTTTTGTGATTTCGGGGGAGGGGATGCTCCATTGGTGATGGGAGAGAAAACAAAGCAGTGGCTCAACTTTGCTGTTTCAGCGCCACATCTGTCCCCCTTCACCAGGAATTTGAGGACAGGAGGGGGGGGGGGGACTAGTGAGGGACTGAAAAAGGTAGTCCGTCATGGTGAGGGCGATAGAGGAATGGGGTCGGGCTGGTCAAAATTTCCACGCCGCGTAAGTCACCCTGCGGCGCCTGGGGACCAAACCCATTCAAGGATATCAACAGCAACAGCAGTGCTAAAAGATGAAAGCGCAACGGTCTCGACTTTTTATAAAGTTTATATTTTTGCCAAATTTGTTCTTTTATATATTTGATAATGGGTCCACAAGAATTCTTAGTAAGGTGGTTATGTTTGTCTCCGTTTGGTGATTTGTGCGCAGTAATCAGTCACTTTTTGAGCGAATAGCGACATGAAAAAAGCGCTTTGCACTCCGACGGCTGGCCGATCTATCTCTCATTCGCCTGGCTTCGTTCGATATGTGGTGTGAAGGACGGGGAAGACGTGAACGGCTCACAACTGTACAAAGAACGCACAATAAACGTTCACATCGCCAAATACCGTATCCTGAGCAGCTAAAGGAAGAGGTTTCGTGAAACTACAACACGCGAAACGCTTCAGAAGTCTCCACATTGCGTTTTGGAAATCAATATTCCGATTTTACGACCACCCATTGTTCAAAAACAGGTTTGTAATGAGGGAATATGGGATGGAAAGCGCACCATCGCTTGCTAAAAGGGAAACTATATTTTCTGAAATAAAGGCGTTTCTGAAAAGTGAGAAAAGACTTGAGGAAATACCGTATGAACTTTTCGTAGGATTTCACATGCAAAAGGAAATACTTTCCATGAATTTCCAGCGATGTTCACGTGTTGGATCCTCCCACTGAAACATCCCGCCCATCACTCTCTACGTATAAAACGGCGACGAGGAAAAGAAATGAACAAAAGGCATTTTCGCCATTCCGCTGCATGGACCTGTTGTTGTAATATGGTAGCTGTCCTCATCGGAAAACTAAAGTATCCTTCACATTTTTCCGAAATTTCTCCGAACCTGGATCGAGGTACAGTTATTGAGCTTTTCTGTGAATTTTCCCGTTTCACGACATTTTTTTTTCAGCATTCGCACGTTTTGGCTCACCAATTTTGACTGTATTCTCGTGTGATTGGATTTCAACATCTGTCATCTGCTTTGGTGTTTGTGAACTGACTATCCGTGTCGCCTGTGCATATTCGGCTAAATAGAGTGATTTTTAAAGAACAACGTGGGTGAAATTTCAAAAATTACGTACCATTTGCTTATTTATAAGCAGACCTAGAACAATCGAATTCATTAAATCAGTTAATCAAAACTTTCTGAAAATTTTTAATTTTCTTTTAAATCTCAAAGTTACCTGAAATACCAAAACCAAGTAGAGGAGAGGGGGAATGTCAATTTTTTTCATTTATTCGCAACACTTTCAAATTTTCACATACATTTTGAATCACATAAAGAGCTCATTCTGAAACCCGTGAAATTATCTTAATGTGCAAAATTAATTTTTTCTTTAAAATAGAAAATTTACTTTTTATGTATTATCCGTATCGAGGAATTCACGAATGCAGGCCCATTTCGGCCCATTTCGGCATTTTGGCCCATGGGTTTTAATATATGCCATATGCGGCTGTAGTGCAGTGGTGAGCGGCGCCACATCACACACGCATGGTGCGAGGTTCAATTCCACGTCAGATTTTGTCCAGCCCGATTGGGTCAAGTTTATTTATTTATTTATTAAATTCCCATCCTTTTGGACCAATCAACGGGACTATCACTTGTACCTCGGCTGGGCCGCGCAACTCATTGTATAAGGCGGATTGCAATCAAGTGTTGATATGACCCTGAACGGAACTAGAGTGCATGGCGCATCCACGTCCGGTCGATGCTCAGTGCTTTATGCTTTGCTTGTTTTTACTGGATGAGCAGCAATTTTCAGTCATTTTTTGTAACATTTTTTAAATTTAGTTTATGATTTTTTTATTCATTTTTATTCCCAAAATTTTTGCTTTCACTCTTAAGTCCGTCTGAAGCATGTGTTGATATATTTTTATATTTTTACAGCATGAAGCTTACACGCAAGCGCGCAAATATTGGTATCGATTTCAAGCACATTTTAACCCATACAAAATTAGTAATTTTATTCAATAGCTAGTAGGCTTCATAGTGTAATAAATATACAACAGTCACTTGCTCACTGTTAATTCTTACTATTACCACTTATAGCAGAATGTACGAAAAACGGCCTAGCCTTGATTCATATAAAAATTTTGAAAAATTGGCAAAAAATCGTAAAAAGCTGTCAAGACAAGAGAAACGATGGAAAAATACTGCTCATTACAATGAAGATCTAAAAGGCTAGTTTGAAGAAAGTAGTCGTTTATTACTGTAACGATACATGCAGGGCCAGTTCCCATTTTGGGACGAATTTTGACATCAGACGCCAAGACGCCAAGACAAGTGCCCAGCATGAGCACTCACCCACGGTCGACAGTCCCGACAGAACCTGTTACTTCCTGACACACTTTATTTCCGTGTCCACAACTGTGTTAGTCCGTTCCGTCAATGGGAGTAGATGTGGACTTGAAACAACAAATTACTACGACTTGTCTCCCACTGATCCGTTCTGAAATTTTACATACGACCCCATCCCCAAAAGTCGCAAATACATCGTCACCCCCATTCCCCTTCCCGATGAATTTGCCACAGGGACGGGACCCTTATCACTGAGAAACTTCGCTACAGCAGCTGTTGGAGAGAGCAGTGTTTACTTAGTCTGGTTTCCCTATAAGAGGAAACGGCCCGCTATAAACACTATACTAGAAATTCTGAAGGTAAATTATGTTTTTGCCTTAGCGATGGGCATTAACTTTTGGATCTGGTTCATAGTAGCTTATGAAGATTTCACTTTTTTTCATTGTCAACCAGACAATCAAATAATTCTCTGACCGTAAAGTGAAACAACTTCTTTAAATGCACATTAAACAACATTACTCGTATTATAGGACCAACGAATGGCGAGACAGGCAGTTCGGCAAAGTTCCGGCTCTCGGGTGGGCCTCGAACCAGGACCACAACGCGTGTCGGTTTAACCGAGCCGAGAGCGCCTGCCTATTTGCCGCTGGCACACGGAAGCGCGGGCAGCCTGTCTCGGTGATGGAATACACCACTAAAATACCCATAACGCCATTGATCCCTGCCGATGAGAATGTGCACTGGAAGATTGTTTGACCCTAGTCGAATCATGTCAGAATTGAGTTTATGCATCGTGCTCTGACATTGGCGGCAGTTGTTATAGCGCGTGTATGCTTTATAGGAATGAAAATGCCGGAGGTCGGGGATTCATCCTCCCATAGGAGTGCAAAAATTTTGCAACTATCTATCTCTATGCCTCGTAAGATTGAGGGTCCAGCGCTTTGTGACACCCCGAAGATCTTAACGATAAGTCGCTGTTCACAAATCTCTTATATGGGTTTGAACTTACAATTGTTGGTAGGGGAGGTGGCCCTGAATGGTGTTTGAAGCACAAAAGAGAGCATAGGACTGCTAAAATGACTGCACCATGAAATTTCGCTATGACTTAATCCAGATATAAAAATTTAAGCTCGCGTGAAAAAGCTACGCCGGTCGAGTTTTGAGAAAAAAAAATGTGGCTACCTTCAAAAGTAGCAGCGGCTGCGGCGGTCGAAACTGGACTGTCAAATTTTTCCAGTGAAAGGAAACTCCTCTCAAATTTTGCTCCCCTATGAGGAAGCGCCGCCTGGAGAGCGAGGTGAGTGCCCCAAGACTCGCAGCATCCGAGCGTTTTGCAGGTCTCCTGAGAGAAAGAAGTTGCTTAAAGTTCAGGTATTCACAATCCGGAGCACCATCTCTTGAGAACAGCCACATTCCGCCACATCGTTCCGCTTGACACAGATTCACGTTTGCGGGGACGAGTGAGGGGAGAAATCTCCAGGGAAGTCTCTTACTGGAGGCCGCGAAAAGCAAGAGTAGTACTCTGACAGTCTCAAAAGTTTTTTAAGTCACAAGTTCTTCAGCGAGATGCCAGTATTTCATCAGATTCGAATGTAACTTTTGGTGCACTAAAAGTGTACGCCCAACTGTAATTTGAAGCTTTAAATTATGCATCGACTTGCTAACCGCGTCGCCAAACAAATGATATGCCTATTTTGCCCAACCACAGTACGCTGCAGGAATACTCTGATATTCATCGTTGAAGCACGGCACCGGAGGCAAAAGGCCACGCACCGACAGCCAAAGGGTGGATGAGAAGCGTGACCTGTCATTCTAGAGAAAATCCGCGCCCTTTAAAAGGAAAATTGATTGCGTGATTTGAAGTAGAAGATATTGATAGCTAAAATAGAAGGCCCTCCTGTCTGATCGCTTCACTGGAGCCTCATTATTCCCCTCTGTAATGGCGTAACTCGTCGTCCGTGCAGAATCTCTGCCGTACAAAATAATAAAACATATGCCTACATTGTCGGGCTAGATTCTAGGAATCTTACTACCCCGTAAGCACATCGATGTTCACCAGAAAGCTATTATTCTCTATGTAGTGATAAAATTTAATATCCTTGCGAAGTTTCCTCGAAGTAACGCGCTCCAATCTGCCAATACGTCAAGCGACCGCGACATGGAGTTTGGCATTAGAGCGCGTTACCTTGCGCGACCTTTTTGGGATACACCTCATTGTCGACTTTCATTCATCATTCTGGCGCTGTTTGAATGCCTATTTAGCCTTCAATATGAATGGGGCGGGGCTAAATCAGTGTACAACCCGATCTTCACCCCAACTAAACCACCTCATCAACATAGTTTTGAAGGAATGTTTCCAAGCAAGACTGAACCGCAGGGAGAAAAAGAGGAACTGAAAAAAGAAGAAGCAAGAAAAGAAAGGAAAAGGATACCCAGCTACTGATTACGCTGGTTTTCTTTCTCTTCAGCCTATCGCCCCCCTAACATAAAGATAAAAAAATGAGTGAGAGGTCGGCCAAATGCCCTTTTCAGGGATTTTAGCGACTGCGGTTCTGGCCTACTCATTGGCTTTGGGCGAACCTGCATATATTATATCATTTGTACTTATTTACTTCGAGGCAGAACTCAGCGCGACTGGATGGGTATAGGGGCTCGATAAAAATTGAAAATACATAAAAATTAAAATAGAACACGTGTCAGGAGATCTGTAGATCATAACAAGAGCGAAATCTGTATAAAGATCGGAAGAGCGCTTCAACGGCCAAAAACAGTCATGTTATGCGTAAAATAAAACAAAATAAAATAAAATAAAAATCAAATTAATATTGAAAACAACGCATAAATTAGAAGTATGAAATATGTAAAATATTGTGCCATAATTATTATAAACTATGAAATCCCGCGCCGCTGAGATACGTGGACATCGGTGTTTAGAGAAAAGGGAAAAACGTTCTCTAGGAACCAACTAGTTGCTATTGGGAGTTTCCAAGCGCTGTACCTGAATGTGAACGAAAGGCTCGAGTAGCTCGGGTGATTGGGCTTAAATAATAAATAAAGTTATAATCAGAATGATATGAAGGTCAGATTGAGTATGAAATAAATAAATGAAAATTGAAAATTTTTGGTAATAAATTAAAAATGAATTAAAATTATACAAAATAAATTGAGGTGGATGAGGAAATCCCCTATGTCTCCATTACATCTAGAAATTGAAATTGCGTGCTGTTCAGATGTCTTCAACGCCGTTCATGAGCAACTGTGTTCATACAATGCACCACAGAAAAGCAATTGAGAGGAATTGCCAGGTACAACTGTTTTTCCTTCCTGCCTTGCTACGGCCACCGGTCTACTTGTGTGTAATTGAAGTAGAGGATTTGAGCATACGAAACAAAAAATGCTTTAAGCCACTAACCGCGCGAGTTTCGATTTTCGGCCGCGTAGGATGGGCGAGATATCGCGAGCGCGACCGCCTCACCCGTATTTTTAAAAGCTGACGACAGTGTGATGCGCATACGCTTCACACTGTCGTCGGCCTTCAAACAGAAAAAAAAGAAAAAAAGACATTCTGCTATACACAGAGTTTTGCATTTACTTATACGCTTCTTATTTGCATGCTCATGGCAAAAAAGGAAGAAAAGGCATATTGAAAGTGTCGTGAGATTTAGGAGATATTGCTGAGCTAGTGCATCTCTAGTCATTTTCTGGATATCGCCGTTTATAAATTTCGTAAGTGAAAAGGCGACACCGTGGATGTGACGCGCATGCGCGCCACACTATCGCTAGTATGATAAACAGCAAAGCGACGCCCACATATTTTTCCTTTCCCTTTTTTTTTTTTTTTTTTTTTTTTTTTTTTTTTTTTTTTTTTTTTTTTTTTTTTTTTTTTTTTTTTTTTTTTTTTTTTTTTTTTTTTTTTTTTTTTTTTTTTTTTTAATTAAATATAAAAAATGAAGAAAAGATCCTTTGTGCCCCTTTGTGACACCTATCTTGTTCACACGACAACTAGCCATAAATTCAATTCCTAGCTTCCATAAACGCTCATGTAGGCCAGTGGCTGCTGTATACATCAAAATTTATCGTGCCAATCTGATCTTGTGTATTTTTTGAAACAGGGCACACGTACTGAAACCATCCCCAACTCTGATGGTCGAACGCCCCTCCACAGCTGGAAGTGGAAATCATCAGATGCTGGCTTCGAGCTACCTCTTGTGTTCCCGTCGCCACGTTCCCTCTTTCTGCGTAAGTTCTAAATGTAATCGTCAGTGAATGAACGCGCTGTTGCGTAAGGCGGTGATTCTGGCTGGCGAATCTACGTAGGGCTAATCTGCGGTAGCCTTGCTTTCATTTCCTGCGCTGACCGCATCGCGTGACCATGTAAGGACTTTTCATTGTACATGCTATACGAAGTTATTACGTTGGGTCCATAAACTGAACTGTTTTATTTGGAGGCGCTTGTTTTTGGAATTAGGCGCAATGTGTCTACGGGGGGGGGCAGTTCGTGGAAAGGCCGCAAGGACTGGCTAACAGGGAAGGACGAATTCCAGAGAGAATGAGAAGCGCTTACGTAACACAGATTCCTTCTTCAAGACTAAGATTCAGTCCTAAAACTGGGCATTTTCGTGAATCTGACGTTAAGCGCTGGCCCCCGGTGCCACATCCAATTAAAAAAACGCCAAGAAAAGGTGAAATCAGGAGCATCGTATTTCGAAAGGTGGATTGTGCTACAACATAAAGACAGTGCGCGCCGAGGAGAGAGTACAGATGAAAAGCCGCAGACATCCCGCCGCATAGGCAGTTGTATCTGGAGCAGCAGGAGCACACCCCAGCATCCCCTAGCTTAACTCCTAACGCCTTTGCAGTGCACATTCCTGTGTGAGGTGAATGGCCCATGCTTCATCTTTATGAACAGAGCAGATTGAGAGCTAAATGGCGGAAGGTGCCTTTAAGTCCTTACGTTATCTTTTTTTTGTTCTAAGCCATATGTGCTCTTCCGGAGAAGTTTCGTCGCTTCCCTTTCTGCTAATGCGTAGGATACGCTGTTCCATCCTGGATGAGCTTCTTTGAAGAAAAATTCGAATATGGTACTCACGTGACGAACTGAACGGCCCTTACGTCCAGCCATCATAAACGCACGTCTTTGCTTCGCATCGCGAAATCGTGGATTCCACAGAATCGCCGATTCCACGACCCGAGGATCACCTAACTTTAGTCGCACTTTCTGCAGCCCAGCTGTCTAATACATTTAATTTCAGAAATTAACACTGATGGCTTGCTAGACAGAGTTCAAGGAATGTTGAGTGGAACCTAGAAATTCTCCATGAACTTCTACTTCATATAACATTTTTCTTTATCGAAGATGTTACCAAGCATTTTGAATATTCCTATTTTTCAATCATCTATTCGTATTGATATCCAATGTTTATCAATAAAGATTTGTAACATTAGACTGTACACGTCTTTGCACATACCGCCGATCTCACTGGCTTCAAAAAAGCAACAAGCAATTTTAGTTGGAGGGCGGCCGTTGAGTAAGCGCACTAGTGAGCAGATGACAAGGCGATTTTCTCGTGTGTCAGTGAGAGCGTTTGAATTTCCGGACGCACCTGCACCAAAAATTATGCCAGAAGATCAAAAACTTAAAGGGGAAGTTTACAAAGAAAAGGCAGCCCATTGGAAATCAAGGGTAGAGGTGGTCAGTGGTGCAGGATGAAGAAAAACCATGAGAAACGGCCAGAACCCGAGAAATGGGACCCTTTTTGCCCGTTGATTTCCGCATTGATGCGACTCTCATCGGTGCTGCCCTCTTCAACGCTAACGCTCTCCCTGTCAAACGGCTAGAGTCAGACGGCAGCGGGATGGGCGTGCCGCGACATGAGCGGCGCGGGCACGCGCCTGCCGCGCCGTTGAGGTTAGATATTTCGCTGCAAAAGCGCATCGCACAGCACCCTCAGGGCTAAAGCCAATCTTCCGACTTCATGTATGATCCTTTTTTCGCCGACCCTTTCGTGAATCCTCCTTTTATGTGGGGGAAATACTGAGGATATGGTCCATAACATGCGAGAAAAGTGTGAAATGTTGGTCCTAGCGCCATGGCGCCAGGATGAAGACGCTCATTCGAAACATTGAGATTACGACTTAATCATGGTTTGACTCATAAAAACTACATCTCGTGTCCATTCTTTTCGTTAACATTGCAAATTGTTCCTTCGAAAACGGCAGATTATCAACAATATTTAGAAAATGTCAAATTTCTCCACAACCTGCAACACTATGTGTAGGCTCAGAGCAGGCGGGACCTCGACAGGAGGTCCGTCGCGCGGCAAGAAGGCAGAGTCAGCGGACGAGTCGCAGCGCGTGTGATGTAGGACGTACAATGGTACATTCTATTCAACTTGACGCGAAATCACTACAGTACGCGGTGCGACTCGTCCGCTGACTTTGCCTTGTTGCTGCAGGACGGACCTCCTGTCGGGTACCCAGAGCAGGTGGCTCTTGCGCTTTTTTATTTCTGGCAAAGTGAGGACCACCATTCCCAACGAAAACGGTACGACAACTATCGACAGAAATTGAATCAATCAACGAATCAATCAAGAGACAGCGTGTTTCAGATGGATGTGTATGTGCCCAGCAGATAAGGCAGAAGATTGTGCGGCGTGAAGGGGAGCAATTTTTTAGATTGGGTTTCGAGTTTGTGACTGAACCTATTTTGCAGAAACAGGAAGAGTGTCAGTCACTTGCATTCGAAAACACCCGACTAACGTGAGGCGCGACACTCCAACGGACTTTCGGAGCAGTGTCCGTTGGAAATTTTTGGAAATTTTTACGACCCCCCCACTTTTTTGGGGAGGCTCGATACTGCCCCCCCCCCGTGTGTGAAAATGTGTATGTGGAAACTTTAACTTAAATATGGACAAGGGAGCATTCCCCGTTTTCCCCGGTGTTCCTGCCACAATCAAATAAATTTCAATGAAATTCTGCACCTGCCTTCTTTCGAGGGTCATAAGTTCCTTCAAATTCGAGGTTGTGTGACGTGGTGAAAAAATTTAAAAATTCAAAACATGCTCTTCAAAAATCGTTAAATATCCGTTGAAAGTTTATTCAGTAAAAAAATAAGCGTGCTAGTCTTTTCTCATTGTGCATGCGAGTTTTCAACATTCAAAAGATAACAACTTCCTTCAAAGTCATCAACTTGGGAAGCTAAAACCAGCACGAAAAAGTGCAAGGTCCAAGCTTTCTAAAACTTTTTTTGAAAATTCGTCGACCCAAAAATAGTCCCGTTGGGAGTTTTTTGGGGGCTTGTGGGAGTAATTTTTCAGAACCACGAGTTTCGCAACGATCACAGCTTTCTTCAAAGTCATTAATTTGGAAAAGCTGAAGCCGGTATGACAAACTACAAGATTCAAGCTTTCTAAAAGTGCCAAAACTTATTCAAAAAGTTACCGATTCAAAAATTAGTCCCGTTGGGACTTTTTTTGGAGGGCACTCATCAAGCCATTTTCGTGAAACGCGGGTTTTTTAGGTTTCAATGGTCGTAACTTCCTTCAAAACCGATTTTCGTGAAACTTTGAGTGTGTTAGAAAACCGCGAGTATGCGCTTTCAAAAATTCACTCAAGCATTCTGTGGAAATCCGTTTCTCCGAAAAAACTTCTTGTAAAAATTTTTTTTTTTGAGAAGTCAATCCTTTATGCTACTGTAATTTTCTTCGTTTCATTCACTCCAGAAACATCAAAATCCTTTTGAAACAGCTCTTTGTTAATAATAACTGGGATGCAGAGCGCTTTGCATTAATATTCCCTGCCATGGTGTGCGCCGCGCTTGCGCTGTGCCTCTGATTTGCCGCTATATTTAGAAGTCCGCGGATTTACCGCGCTTATCACCCCTCCCAC
>MU868750.1:50113-72394 GCA_036418205.1 Ostertagia ostertagi | reverse complement strand
GAAGGGACACCCGTGCCAAATGTTTTACTACACCTTACTTACGGGTTCTGATCGCTTGTTAGGAGGCACGCGCTATCTCGGAGGTGATCCGTACATAGAACTTCCCATTTTCCTGAGGCGCGCGAAATGGGGCCAGTGGGGGAGCCCGAAGACGCTGATTTCTCTATATGCAGCTCATATAATTCAATATCTATAAAACGCGCGGATGCCGACGGGTGGTCAGTGGATGAGCCGCTCATGAGATCAAGAAAAAGCCAATCAACCTAAACCGATGCTTTGGAAACCAGGCTAGACTTGAATAAGAGATGAGACGATGGAATTTTCAGTCATTTCACCTAAGTAGAGAAAAATTCAAGAGGTGATGGGCTGATCAAAGTTTTTGGCGTTTTTAACATTACTGTGACCCTTTCTCTCATTAAAATTGTGAAACTCACAACTGTGCCTCGGGGAACCATCGTTTCTGATCCTTCTTCATCGCTTCGATACGGCTGTTCTGTACGCACACTTCCAGTCTTGCGGGGTCCTGCACCAGCTTTTCTGCCTCACCGCCGAGGAACATACCGATCTGGAATGCTTTAGGTGCAGTCATTGCTTCATTTCACCCATAAACCCTCCTTACTTTGTGAATGCTTCCTTCCAGGTCTTTCATCATGTCCTCGTACATGATAAAGAGCACATTCGGTTCGTTGATTAGTGGAAGCCAACCGAGCAGATGATCGAAGTAATCGCCGAATGCGAGTTGTCCGGAAAGGAAGAGGTCCACAAAAGTGTCCCATTCACCATCCGCAAAGTTGTAGATTTTGAAGTTGCGGTTGTGATGAAAGTAACTGCAATTGTTAGGATTCAGGTAACAATCCACACTAATTATAAGCAAGAAGCGTACTACCTGGTGCAGCAGTCCTTTGGATTTCTCACACAGTAGATGTACTTTGCTTTCGTGCTTTTCGGAACGTTCAAAACCGAGAAGTGTGTCTTCAAAATCCGAGGGTGAGCAACGGTGGAAAGGAACTGCGCTCCCATACGCTCAATCATAGGACTTTGGACACACAATTCTGAAAACAAGGTTCATTATATCTTTTCTAGGATGAGCCATGCACCTCCCCTCTGGCTCAGAAATCGCGCACATTTGTATCGCTTGCTGCATCCCTGTTAGAGATTTATCTCACTTACCGTTTCCTTCGTCGGCTTGATAGTTCTCGCCACGAAGCAGTTGATGGCAGATGTGTTGAAGCCATGTGGTGCCACATTTTGGATAAGTTGCGATGAAAACATCGTCATCCTCCACTTGCATCATCTTGGCCGATCTGAAACATGATCTTTCCAAATTTCTGTCGACAGTAAACGATGAGGAGAGAGGTAGAAATTCTGCGACAGCTTGACAGCGAAAGTGAATGACCTTAATCTGGGGTTCAGGAATAGCCTGATGTTATGTTTAGATATCTACCCCATATTTTACATATGTAATTATGGGCGGGTAGCCATGTAGGTACGGTCTGGGTTCTTCTAAGATACAGAATTCACCATGACAGAGTGTTGAATGCCCAAGATTATCACTCGAAGGCTACACACTGTTAAAGCGGCATCTTCCTAGATATCATCTACGTTGATATATGTGTCCAAGAAATTCCCTACCAACAGGAGCCCTTCATCTCATGTTGGGGTCTTAGGCACCCCGTCTTCCCAGCTCCCCAAAATCCATTGCCGATACCTTGGAATGCGATCCCCTTCGCAGAGCATAATGCGTCGAGGATCTCGACACCTTGGTTGGAACATCTGCCATTCACCATGGTCCCAACTATTGACAACCGAGCAGGTGAGTCCTATCAACCTGGAGTTAGAAGACGATGGACGAGAGCGTTCAACAAGACCGACTGCCGTCATTCTGAGTTGCGCCGTTGTTGACAGCTAGTCGGGTGAAATATGCGCTAATAGTCACCTTGCCATACGGTAGTTAGACGGAGCGAATATTCAAACAACAAGAATTATACCCTCAGGCGATTAATTTGCAGTTATACCGTGATATTACTGCATCCCGACTGGCAACACTATGAATGCTTGTTTCGCCTTGGTAAGAGTAGCGGCGATAATGGGAACCTGAATCTCACTGTTTACGTCCCCAGGAACGTCATAGATGGGATCAGGAGCTTGATGCGATGACGTTGGCCAAGACTAAGGTAAACACACTGTCCCTCGACATGTGCGCGTGGTTTGCATCTGCAGAAAAAAAACCCAATTACTCACCGAACATGATGGGGTTTGAAGATGGGGGGCCAGATTTCTCCGTCGATGACGGCCTGCCGTGGGTGGCCTTCCGGTTGATAGATAACCGGGATATCGGAACCTGGAAGAGAGCTCTATATTAGCGTAGGGGAACGCAAACTGAACTATTCCAAACCCCTTCCAAGAGCTAACCTTTTCTAAAGCAAAAATTAGTGTTCTGAAGTTCCAGAGGAGAGCAGGGTGTCTTAGGAGTGCAAGGTGGAGTGCGCTCACATGACGGCATCTCCGTCTCGTCTAATTTCAGATTCTGAAGCAGTTATGTTATCAACTGACAACGCAGCGTGCACATTTCAGGCTTACCTTCAGGAAAGGAGTCATTGTCACGATGTTCACGCGACTAGGAGGCTCACAACTCAGGTTGAGTGCGAGAAACTGCATGAAACTGCCGAGTATCACCTCGTTTTATACCTGCCACAAAGGGAGGCCACGCCTCGTCTGCGCCCACCTCCTAGCCAGCCACTCTCACATCTCCTTCGCGCTCTCTGTCTCTTTGCCCCGGGCTTACACCACTGCGATGAAGCATACTGTATCAGCGAGTGGATAATAGAGCTGCTTTTCAGAAAGGATAATAGAGCTGCTTTTTTTCTTTGTGTCAAACCTGGAATTGCTAAATTATCACGGCATCTTTCCGAATAGAGCAATGTTCTAAAAATCTAAGCTAAGTAGGGAAGTAAGCAAAACAGCCTATTTGGCGTTTCTGCTGGGGCCATATACTGAATGTTGGGGGAGGGGATGGCGTTCCCGACGATGAACGGACCACCTCAACTCGTTCCTTAAAAAAGCAACCAATTTTACGCTTACCTCAGGACTAAGCCTTAGAGAGAGGACGAACCTGCGAGAGAGCACAGGTCTGCCCTTTCTCCAAGTCTCAGTCCTGAGGTAAGCTAATCAGGCCCTTTGGCGGAGCTGCCGGACTTAGCTGCCTCAATTCGTCATCACTTTCCTTCAAATAGTCCGTCGAGCTTGTGCGACCCCGTCTCCTCGTCCAACTTCAGCATATGGGCCTCCAGTTAGGAACGCTAAAGGGGCTGGTCTGCTTACCTCCGTAGTAGGTACACCTGATGTAATGTTCCGTATGGGAAGCTACTGAACGAAAGTGATAAGGAGAGTAACTTCTCGGGCGAGGTGGTTCCACAGGAAATCAGATGCTAACCGGTCACTTATTTCATGTATCCGAACACTAAAATTTTACTTTTGGATCACTTTGGTGTTCTGTTTGGCAGTAAAATTTCTGAAGCTTCAAAATGCCAAGAAAAATTTAACGTGAAGAATATGAAAAGTTCAAAAGCGTCAACTTTTTGTTCACTAACCAGGTGGAAAAGCCCCACCTACTTTTTATTCCAAATTTGAGCAGACCGCATATGAAGAGACACTACAACTGTGCAGCTCCGTTCCGATCAGTGCCATCCATGCAGATTGTCGAATTGCAGTGGGCATCAGTTGCATTCCGATTGTGAGTCGGTGACCCCTCCTTTCGGCGATATTACATTAAACTTCGATCTATAGCTAGACTACTACCGCATTGAACGGCCCGTCAACACTGTCAATGGTGAAGGTTTAAAGGCCCAGTGAAGCTGACGGCACTTGGAGCTTACAAACTTCGAATTCAACCATAACATTTTTTCCACCTACGGCTCGATCACCCTGTTGTGCATTAAGATGAAAAGCAGTCAGGTGAACTTTTTCTCCAGGATCGACCCTCTCTCAGGTCACAAGCTTTTAGCTTCCGAGGTCTTCAACCTCTGAATGCGTCCTATTTGCTCAAGGTCAACTTCATGCAATAGCAACTTCAGCAACCATCACTACAGGTCAAGAAGAAACAAAACATTTTGCTTTCAAAAACCTTTCCAGCGCACAGTAGATGGTGGCTTCACCGATTTTGAGAAAACGTCCTGGAAAAGTAAATTCACAAGCTCGAGAATCCCAAAGCTATTTTATTTTGAGCACAAAAAAAGGCTTAATCATGGTCTAAAATTGTCTATTAATTGGTATATGACGGTTTACAAGATGAAGGTAGTCTTTCTGAACTGCAAGTAATTGTCGCCTACGCAACTGACGTGAGACGGGAGATCGCTATTATAAGTTCCTGCTAATCCAAAAATCACCATTCGGCAAGTAAGCAATTCTCGAAAGACAAAATCAGTCACTGCTCGTTGTTCTTTGCTGTTAATCTGCTTGAATTTTTACCACAGTATAAGGGAAGCGACCTGACGAGATATACAGGGTACGCCAAAATTATAGCTACTACACATGGGTATACGGTTTCTTCTGTCTTAATTTTGGTACTGTAATATCTAACCTACCCAGACTGTGTAACCTACCCAGACTTATGTTGTTTAACCACCAAATGGAGGAAAAGCACACTTGATATTGGTGTGACTAAGTATCACGTAAAGTAGAGGCTTCAGAGGAAATTGAGGCTTCGTCCTAACTTCAAAAAATCGCCATTGATTTACATTAGTGGCTCACCACCACCAACCCCAGCGGTTAATTCGAGAATACGTTCCTCTGGTTTTTTTTTCAGATAATACGAAATTCTGTCTTAGAACGGACACTGGTAGACTCTCAATGTACTCATCGTGTCGGTTTTTGACGTCGACGCCACTTTACCCCGCAAATTTTCTACCAGTTTTCAACAAAAGTAAACAGTTTCCTGGATTCATTTATTCAGTTATTTAGTAATTAGATGCGCTGGTAGGTGCGCTATATTAGATACAGCAGAGCATATCTTATACAAAAAAGCTTGCTCGACCTTAAAGCTAGTGAAAGAAAAAGCAAGGAAGGAAAAAGTAAAACTTTTTTCAGCAGAGCTGTTATTAGACTATACAAAATCATCCTTGTAAGAATTCAGGGAGGACGGTGGCGCTAAGGATAACGCCACTCCTTTGCGACTATACCTACAGAATCCGAAACTGAGTTTTTGGATATTAGGTACTCATAACCCCTAATTAAGTTTCGGACCCACTTGTGGAATCAATTTATTCTAGAAAATCTAGCAGGTTACAAATATTCTGGATAATCTGCACGAGAAATTTCCGTACTAACGAAATCATCCAACTATGTAGAAGACTTTTTCCAAAGAGTTGGGGTCATGTTAATCAAAATGTATAGGTTGCAGCTAAATTAGTAACTACGAAAGCCACTGAAGAACGAAACAGAAGAAAATAAAATAAAATAAAATAAAATAAAACACGATGTAAACTCTCATATCACTGCCTTCTTTCACTCACTAAGAGTCAATTGGCGTTTGAGTGTTGGAAAGGAATGACAGAAGTAATACCGAATTGGATCTACTCTCCCCAAATTCCTTTTGAGCGTGCTAACACCTGAGCCATGAATAGCTTCAGATGCTTCCAGCCATCGGCAGGAAGCATCTGAAGCTATGACTTCCAGTTTTCTAATCTTGGAACCTCGCCATTCTTGATATTTTTACTGTAATCGGGAATTGTACTTCCACTACCTCAAACAACCTCGAGGCAGAAGTACAACTCAGGATTACAATAAAAAGCATCTGAAGCTATTTGGCCCCACGGAAAAATTAAGGAGCTAGAGCTATTGTACACCGGCGTTTGGCTAACTTCGGACATAGTAAAGAAATTGCACTGGTGCGGGTATGCAGAAATACCCTGTTATGGCATGGCTTCAACTTCAGTTCGCCCTATAGCAGCTTGACTCAGAAGACTATCTCATTGAAAACGGGCCTATACAGTATAAAACGCCGCAAACCTTCTCTATAGTTTGGCGTACGAGACCGGTACGCAGGGTTTGGGAAGCACCACATAAAAATATTCGTAAAAGTCTGTTGGACCGTATCAAGTCTACGTTGAAGCTTCCTCAGTGTGCGGTATTCCATATCTGAGATCCATGTTCCAATAATGGTGTCATATAGGTCTTGTAAACTTTCAGAAAAATGAAACATCGTCATGTCGAATGTTTCTGAAATTCTCATCTTTGAAAACATATAGTTTTCTGTGCCTTCCCGATGTGGAGCACCATTGTCTTATCGAGGTTATAGGCATTTCCCAAGACGTAGCCCCATCCATGATGTTGATAATGGATTCAGCTAAGACTGGTGAATACACTCTTCAGTGTTCTCATCGTTAATACCAAAGATCTTTATATCATCTGCGTACATTCGAACTTTTACACGGAGATGTGTTGTGTGACCAGATGGCTAGGTAAATCATAAGTGTACGCCAGGAACAACAGTGGTGACAGCATACCTTGTGGAACACCGATAGTACATAAGTAAGGCCTAGAAAAAGCGTAGCCAAATTTGACACACATGCCTATTACTCAAAAAAGCGAATGCCCAAACCGCTCACACCCAGGTGACGTGATTTCAGCATAGCCTTACAATTATTCACTTTGTCAAAAGCTTTAGATAAATCGGAGTAGATCACACCAACGCTCCAACCTTCGTAGGGAGCGATACTCCAATCAAAAATACACAGTCATTAGGGTAAATGTGGAAGCCCAACCATATAAACACATGCTGTTCCGAAGGGATTATCATGTTCTTACTGAAGGTTTATCACGTATTGGCTCTTCCAGAATTTAGGCAGTAAGAGAATTGGTGCAACTGGGACGGAAAGAGGAGACAAGACTTGGTTTTGAAACCTTTGGAATTGTAGTTATGATTGACTCTTTCCAAATGCGCGGGACTCCAGAACACATAACTACTGCATTCAGTACCATACAAATAGGTTTATACAAAGACAACGTGTTATATTCATAAGGAGCTCCTTAAACGGTTTGTAAACATCTTCGTCCACTCAATGATATTTATCACAAAAACCGTCCACTACAACACCCAACATGACAACCCTTCCAAAAATTGTAATATAGGCTCCTAACCCTTTGAGGATCGCATGGCCCGCCGCGTGCCACGGCAACTAATTTTTGTATTTCCTCCCTTTTGACATGTTTGGAATTTTCAATTACTAAATACACGTTCACACCCTCCTAATAAGGCTACGTTTGCAGTGGTCCACAGATTGCTTCTCGGAAAAAGCCAAAAGACTAGGAACAAAACACTTCTAATGCTGATATTAACAAAAATATGATTACCATAGAACAAGAACACAGCGTATGTAGAGGTTTTTGAAAACCTGAGCAGCAACCCTCGCGCTAATTGTTGCGACGCCAGTAATATTCTCTGCATGATTCAGTCGATAGAAGCCAGCCGGTGCAGACTCCACCATAATGTTTGGTCATGTGAAAAAAAAAACATTTTCAAGTAGGTGTAATGCGAATAATTATGTAAGCAAAAGTGGAGTTCTGGTTGGTGCAGCAGATGGCTGCCTTGTCAAAAGCCTAACTATACCTAAGGTTCCCATCGAAGTCACTAAATTGGAATTCAGTGTGTGGTAGTAACCGTCTAGTGAATAACGTTACTTATTATTCGACACCACACTAGCTAAAGAAAGAAGCTTGGAAGAAGCATTTGTATTCAAATCTAGTCGATTTTTTGAATGCAAGTTTTGTGCAAGAAAACAAATTGTTTTCGGTAGCTGCTACTTCAACAGTACTATCAAAACACTTATGAATTCTGAGGTCTTTTTCATTAGTCTTTTTCATTACTTTGCTGATATTCCATCTGCGTTAGAATGTATGGTTGATTAGTAACGATGATTTACTGTAGAAAGTTTGCAGTTTAGTCAATGTTGCTATAATTAAGCAAAAATGCGGTCTCCTGGGACCGTATGGCCCGCCGGCGGGCCACATGCGTGTCTGGCGTGCGGTCCCACACGCTAGACACGTTTAGAGCGCGCGGTGGTCAAAGGGCTAATTAGAATCAGGTGCTCGCCAATTTGCTCCCTGATGAAGGAGAAATATATCTCCATAGAGGGAGGCAGCCTCACAAGAGTGGAACGTGGCGTGCTTTGCCGCCAAGAGTGCGCCAGTGACTGCTCAACAGGGGCAGTGCCTTATCCGCGGCGGTGTGTTCTCTTTGCGGCAGTCCAAACCCACCGTGTGTAATCCACTCGCCGTCGGACTATAACTGCTTTAGCAGAGTAGTAAAGCTTCGATGTTGGTGACTTTTAGCACCAGTGAGACTCGTCTCTACCCGAAAAACAACGGGAAAGCACGGATCAGTCACTTTTCACTGGTTTTGAGTGGCTTCCCGCACCTCTTATGGTCAGCTTCTTGTGCGGAAATTGATATTTCTGAGAGAATTTGCGTTAATACTTGACATATTTTTTATTTGGAGATTTTCGCTGAAAAAGTATGCATGCATCATCGGTTTCAGACAAGTCATGGGTGTTGTGTAGTTTTTTCAACCGTACACTTAAGAACTCCGAATGGGAGCACATGAACGACTTTTCTAGTTCTGATCTTAGAACTAGCGCCTCAGTTTAAGACCAGCGGTTTATATCATTTAGCTCAACAACTGCTTAGCGGGGCTATTTCAAGAACATGCGCACTACTGATCACCTGAGCCCTTGACTTGCACTGATAGACAGAAAATAGATACTAGGAGAACAGTTTCGAATGATGCCTTGGTGTTTTTTTACTCTCTATACAGTGAATTGAAGACAATTACTTTCAATTGTTGCCTACAAAATGAGATAAAATTGAAGAGGAAACATGAAAGTGCAAGGCGAAGATCACCACTTGCACATAGACATGGTGTTTAATTCACAGGCACTGTAGAAAAGGTATTTATAAAGTAAATCGCACCCTCACTGAACTTACTATTACTTCAATTATTGGGTAATGCTCTACGGGTGGTACACAGAGAATAATAATTTTCACAGCTTCAGCAAAAAGGTGCAAAATTTTAAGTTTAAGACTGAAGTGGAGCATTCTTTCAGAGGATTGCGAAATTAAAGTGGTTGGTACAGTGCGTTTCAAAAGTATGTGCACACCCTCAAAATTCACGTTTGAAAGGGAACCATGAGGTTTCGTGCTATGAAATCCTTCTCAATCGATTTCTCGTAGTCGATAACCTATCAATGGAAGCAAAGCAGATAATATCGCCTCACTTTCAAAAAAATTTTGGATGAAATTTTTTTCTTTGTTTCAAAAGTATGTGCACACTTAACAAAAGACAAAAACATAGCTGAGATTAGAAATCAGTGGGGCCTCCAGAGTTTCTAATTAGCTCAAACATCCTGTCCGGCATAATCTGAACCACGTTTGGCATAGCTGTTTCGTCGCTGTCGGCCCAAATAGCCTCTACCGCCGCCTTCAGTTCATCCGCGGTATTATACTGCCGGTTGCTAAAGTTAACGCCTTGATCAAGGGCTCCCTATAGGGTTGCAGTAAGGAGAACACACAAGCCAATCTATCGCTTCAGCACCATTTGGTTAAGGCCATTCTTTGGTAGATTGCGAAGCATCGAAAGACACGTGGTCCTGTTGCTAAAATGCAATTTTCGCTGCGCTCCTCTAAGAAAAGGCAACAGGTGATATTGGAGCACTGCTTTGTATTCTTTACTGCTTATACGCTACCAGTTTAGCTCCGCACGCAACCGCGCGCATCACATGGTGGGCTTTAGTGAAACTGGACAACTTGCTGAATATTAGGTCACGTGGCTGAGAAACTAACAGTAAGATGTTTGGAAGATGTGTCACATGAATTTCAAAGGCTGTCCAATTTTGCTGAAGATTGTCGCGTAATGCGCGCAGTAGCATGCGGAATGAAAATGGTACTTATCATGACTTCGTAAACATTTAGCATTGATATCGAGCTCGGATGATTTAGCGGTTTATAGAATTTCCACAATTGAAGAATCGGTGTGTAAGTGAAATATAACCAATCAATCAGCATCTAACCGAGCTATGATGGAAATTGGAAATATAATGGAAATTCGCTATTGGTCCAAGTCCAGATAGTTGAGCAGCTCAACTTTGCTTCTTTAGATGAAAGGTAGGAATGGAACATATTCACGTGCTAGGGACCTGGTTTAGTTCAATTGAGTGCACGCTCAACTGTCGCTACTTTTATCAGTACAGTTGCCGCTCATACCACTTTCTGTCACCTACATTCAACCCTCGCCACCTTGATCGCTTGCCAGTGATAATTGCAACGAAGTTGGAGAGACCTGCATTCAAACGCTCTTATCATTCCTTGTCATTTGTTATCAGTTCATACTGTTCGCAATCGGTGTCCCGGTCCCAACCTCCACGCAACGTGTAGGAGCTAATATTTACTGTCACCACGAAGGCTGCAACGAAATTAGCAGTACTCAAAATCCTAACTTCCTTATCACCGTTATCGCTTGTTATCACTTCTGATCATCCGCTATCCGTGTTCCCGTCCCATCCCCTATACCACATGTGAGAGCCAAGGTTCCAATGTAACCGCAAGGGCCGCAACGAAACTGGTGGTATCCACACTTTGACGCTTCTTATCAGTTTGGCAGTAACTGACTTGTAGTAGTGCTTGCGACAGTACCTTTGTGTAAGCATACCCCTACTGATAGGGTTTCAATGACCCACGATGCGCCTAGGACCTCGTTGAGCTTGAACCGTTTACCATTTCACGTGGAAAATTTTCATGGTATCGTCGGTATAGAAGGCTGTCATGAAGTTATTCTGGTAAATTAAATTTCTCTTTAATTTTCAATTGGAGGGATTCGCTTCGAATTAGGCAAAGTGTAATTAGTTCCGTTTTGGATGTGTAGGCGAATAAGTTTCTCGCTCCCCACCCCCTCCCATCACGTAAGCCTATACCAAAGTATAAGCTCCAAGCGCCATCGCTTTAAGGTAATTGAATCTGCTTGGTGTTAATCGGAGTTCTGTTCAGATCTACATATTCGAGGAAGCAACTGTACAACCGAAGTCTCACTTCAGTTACAGAAAGTGGATAAAGACCGATGCCATGACTCATCTAAAATGAACGTTCACAACCACTCAACAACTGTTTGATAAAG
Source organism: Ostertagia ostertagi (assembly GCA_036418205.1). Classification (NCBI taxonomy): domain Eukaryota; kingdom Metazoa; phylum Nematoda; class Chromadorea; order Rhabditida; family Trichostrongylidae; genus Ostertagia; species Ostertagia ostertagi. The sequence continues at coordinate 61,233 of MU868750.1, read as the reverse complement.
GATAGCACAACAAAACAGCGATAGCGCTGTAGAAAGTGTTGAAGTCAGTTGTGTTGCAAGAGCTGTGGTGAGCAGTCGCCTTGTAGAGGCATCTATGCTCGAAGTCCTCTTTGGATGGCTTGCACTCGCTCTTCCAATGATACCACTTGTTCTATTTACTTGCAATAAAAATAACAAAAACAAGTCGGTAAGACTGAGAGGCGGCGGAAATGTAAGTTTTCTTTATTTCATCTTTCTTTAATTCCCATGTTGAATGGGTTGTCATAAGTATTTGACGCTATCTCGTCATCCTTCGCTACAGGCTGACAGAAGCTCAAGAAGGGAAGTGGCTGATCTCTCCGTCGAAGTGACGCAGGCGGATGAAGATCTACGAATGTTAGTAAGCTTTCTGTTTCCCATAGAAGTTCTGCCGCTGAAAGGAATTGCTCCTGCCTTCTGGGCGTATTGTCCAGAGCGTATTCTATTGCAAAAGAGATTCAGAATGAGCTGCTTCTTCATAGCCATTGCGATGTGCACTGTCCTATCACCAGCAATCTTGAGTCTTCCACTCACGGGCACGAACGCCTTTGAGATGATGCATGTGGGAGACTTTTACGAGGGAAAACTGCAACCACAGTATCCCACTAGTCTAGGCCGTAAAACTGAAGTAACCTTGCTCTCATGACTCTGGAATCTCGTAGATAGGTACTAGAAAAGGCATAGACAGGAGCGCTTAACAGACAAGAGTAGCACTACTCCTACTCGTTACTTTCATTGATTCCTAACTTGACATTGACAGGCAAGGCAGCTTATTAACTGGGCAGCCCTTAACGAGATTGGGGAGCTCACAAGACTTGCGCTATCAGTCTTATCCGGTCTATACCTAAAGTTGGAGTAGGCGTGTCACTGGATGTGACGTGACGGCCGCAGCCCTTGGTAGTAGTCAATAGCTGTTTCCAGCATGGTTGGGTTCCAGCGGAGTGTCTTGGAGACAGCTTATCCGCGGACTTCTATCAAGTGCGGCAGTCGCCACATCTTCAGCGACTCGCCTACTCAGACTTCGAGATATCCTTCAATTTTATAAACCGCTAACTTGGTGTGTCGGTTTGTATGTCTGTATGAATGTATGTATGTATGTATGTATGTATGAATCTATCTAATGATTAGAAGTGAGAACAGATGAGAGATAGGGTTCTGCGCCTGGCTGCAGCTCAAGAACAGGTGGGAGAACGTGCGATGGCGGGTCGCTCTCTGCTTGTGTTTACGGTGTGATTACACATGCCGCACGCTTGGAAGCGAAGATGTTTTTTGAATCAAGTGTTGCGGCAATAACATAAAAGTGCTTGATGCCGCTCTCGACCTAACGCTACGTACCGAGCTAATGGACCAAGCAATATCACGCCATAATCTACTGCCCATTTTTTCAGCTGCGACTCTCTTCGAGATGTGAGGGTACTCAATACGAAATCAACAAGTGGGAAGACAACCAAGCAAATGGAATCAGACTCCTCCTTTACCGAGCTTATCGTCGTTCCTCTTGGGAAAGCGAAGACGTGAGGATTCATTTCAGTGATTCGCAGCTAAACATCTACCCTTTCTAATGTAAGACCACATTCTTGCTCTCTTTTACCCGAGATCAAGCGAAAGTTTCAAACTGATTGAAAAGATGGAAAGCTCATCAGCAATTAGGAAATTCAGTTGAAAAAATCAGATATGTGTCGCCTCGCCTTCAAATGACCAGAAATTGTGCAATTGCAGAAATTGACGTGGCATTAACGTGGCATCGATTCAAGAACATCTTTGAGCACACGTGATGTCACCTTTTCATCGAGAATTTAGCCACGTGTGCCATGCCACTTTCTGGCTGCAGCGGTCAACCGAAAGGCTTGGTGATTCGGCGTTTTGTAGTATTCTCTGGGCACTCTCGCATATGCACTATATACAGCGTCTCTGCTTTCTTTCCTTCCTTCAAAAGGCTTAGTCCTAGAAAAGCAGAAAGTATGTGCTTTTCTGCCTGGACTCTCGCGCTGGTTGACCAACACCCCCCCCAAAACTAAAACCACTGCCGCGTAACCCAGTGCCACGTCAATTTCTGGTCATTGAAGGTGAGGGTATGGGTCGATTGTTTTGACTGGATACTCTAACCTTATATTACCTATCGTATTTGGCTGAATTTCCTGGTCTCTCAAAACGTAGAGCATAAACGAGGCTATTGCTGTTTTTTATACAAGCTGGGTAACGGAATCGACGACTTTTGCGTTCTGACGCCCCTTATCAGTTCCTTATCAGTTGTTATCGCTCTCAGTTATGTACCACCAATGTCCCGGGACTACCCCACATAACACTTGTAAGTAGAGACGCTCTAGTGTCAGTGCAAGCCAAGCTGAAGGTAATTACGACTTTTGCGTTCTGACGCCCCTTATCAGCCCTTATCAGTTGTAACCACTTTCTATCACCCATCAACAATGTCCCCGTCCCACCCACATAACACTTGTAAGTAGGGACGCTCTAGTGTCAACGCAAGCTGGGTAATGGAATCGACGACTTTTGCGTTCTGACGCCCCTTATCAGCCCTTATCAGTTGCTATCGCTTCCATTCATGTACCACCAATGTCCCGGGACCACCCCACATAACACTTGTAAGTATAGACGCTCTAGTACCAATATGAACGACAAAACGAAATTGGCGATGCTCGCTTTCTAGCCCCTCTTATCAGCTATTATCAGTCGTTATCAGTTCCTATCACATACCACTTGTGTCCCCATCCCACCCCCTATAACATACAGTAGCGGTCAAAAGTTTGGAAACTTTTTTATTTTTGATCTAGCGCGGCCGACACATAACGAAATTGCCTCAAATTTAGATATTACATACAAAATCAAGTCCAGAATACGACGGGAGAATAATTTCCAAAAATCTATAATCATATTTGAGAAATAAGATTTTTTCAAGAAATGGCGCGTCAAAAGTTTGGAAACTTTTTGTTTCCCTCATCATTATGATTCCTACTCTTCAATGTTTACTTGTTTCTGTTAATTTTAGTTCAACCATTGAGCAATGTGTAATTTCAAAATGAATTCATATGCAAAGGAAGCAGTTTTTCCATGGGAGGTCCTTTTTTAAACCCTTCAATCCGGAATGCGAAATAGAAATTTTTAGTAGTTCAGTCTCTACGAAAGCAATATTATCGAATGTTTTCTAGTGTTTTTGGAGCCGAGTAAGCATAAGACGAATGATCATTCAAAAAATATTCTTACAAGAAAATTGGCCCTCCTCAAATACTTCGAAGGGTGGTTGGCACGCCCCGTACCCCCGATATGCCCAACTAAGAGACGATTTTTCTGGTTTGAACCTAATCGTATGAAAGTCCAAGCACAGCCCAACATCGGCCACGACCTGGTGAATATCACGGATGATATCCCAACAAGAAGCCATTGTTGGGCTTCAATAGCAGGATGGCCCAACTGGCTTCCGCACGCTAACGGCTAACATGGGTTGATGGCGAGAGGTAACTTTGTCCTCAGCGACGAGTGAAATCTCTGTCTTCCTGAAAGGATGTTAGAAACTCGAACCGTGTTCTATCAACATGAAAACCTGATTGAGCTATTGCAGAGTCGATCATCGTAAAATAGTTAAAGCCATTTTATGGATTAAGATATTGTCGACATTCGGCGAGTCCCTGTCTGAACACTTCCAACGAAATGTGGTTAGTGCTAATATCACAAGGATTAGTCTGCATGGAATACAAGCTCCTCAATACTCAGAATTATAGAAAATATGGGATTTCTACTGCGGAAAACGACCCGATGTAGCCTGCCTCTCACTGCCGCCTTCCTGAACCCAGAAAAAGAAGCTGCTATGAAGCGACCAAGTCAAGATCTGAAGTCTAACCGAGTTCTTCATCTCACAGAAGAGCTGATATGTCGCTCAATCCTTTTGCACTAAAGAACAATCCCACCAAACAATGTTATTTAGTCCACAATGTGTAGGGTTCGTCTTAAAAATTCTAAAATTAGTTCTTATCAACTCCATGTCAATAAAAACGACGCTAACATAGAAATTCAACAGCTACTCATCGAATACTAATTTATCATGTGGATTCGAGAGCTATTTTGCCGAATTCGCTTTGGAATTGAGAAGTTTCCAAACTTTTGACGCGCCGTTTCTTATAAAAATTCTTATTTTTTAATGCGATTCTAGTTTTCAAAAATCATGTTGCTCATCGTAATTCTACACTTGATTCTGTATACACTGGTGTGCAAAACTTAAGGACCAGATAGATAAATTGTCCTAACTTATTAACAATTAGATGGAATTGGATGAAACTGTACGGGCATAATGCTAGAAGCCCTACAGTCATGGGCACCGAAGTGGGCCTCATATGTCTTGCATCCGGCTTCAATCTGGAGCCTAAATGGGGTGGCCACCCAGAACGATGGGTATCGTGGGGCAGGACAAGAGGGGTGAACTAAGCAGGGAGAAGTGACTGTGGAATGTAGTGGTGTTCTTGATTACATCAAGTCTCAGAGACAACACTAGGGTGACTTTACGCGAGGAAGAATCATTGGGAAACTGAAAAAAGGAAGTTGTGTCCAGGAGTTTTGTGTCAACCACAGCATTGTTTTTTGTGCATGAGAAGCAATGTGGACCGCAGCCACTGCTGTCCCAAGAAGAGGAGGTTGTGGGTCACGAACAACCGCAGCAGCAGGTGATTGCTAGGTTTTGCTACAGGCAAAAATGGACCCACGTCAGTCACATGCTGCAGTTGCAAAAACATTTATCAGGATTGTAAGGCATGTAATCCCAGTCCGGACAGTGGCGCAGTGACCGCCTAGGAGTGATCTCTCTCATCGATCAACAATACCTGTATTCATTTGAAATCCACGCCTCGGCTGGGACATTTGGTACGAGCCGAGACATTGGAGATGGACCACCGAATTGAAAAATCGCGTATTCTTCCCGGTCAAGAGCAAACTGAATGTGAGTAGTGATTCTGGACTTACCTGCATATGGGGAAAATAGGAACGTGTAATCTACCCAGGACCATCGTTTAACATGATTGTTTTGGTAGTGCATGCGACATGATGTGGGGAGGCATAAAGTTGTCGGGGCGTACTGATCCCCAACTCATGATCGCGTTACACTTTCTGATCAACGTGATTGTGGTGTTGTACCCTTCTGTCATGTGCATCTTTCCAAGGGTTCCCTTGCCCTCAGCTTCAATCGTATGGAGGGCAGTGTGCGAGAGTATCGAGCAGCCTGGGTGGAAAACTCTTGAAAAGTGAGGATTTTCGGTAATTGGTGAAGCCATTTATTTCCTCCAGTCTAATTCTATGGAGCACGTGTGTGGCGTGGATTCAGATGAGCTATTGTAGCACATGACCATGTGCCAACAATAGTCCTGCAGTTGTCAATCGCGGTCTCCAAGGAATCGGTCACTTCTCCTCAAGAACTCTTAACTAATCTTACGGCCTGTATGGGAACACGTAGCAGAGCATACCTTGCAGTCCGTAGTGTTCATACACCCCATCAAGAACTAGCTCCTCTCTTTTGAGTGTCTACCATGAGTTGGAGAAGCCTCACCTATCGACCGCTTCAGACAGGGTATTTGCAGAAAAATGTCTTTTCCAATCGCCCCTTTGCGCTTTTCTGTTAGTAACTCTCTGCACTGTACCGCAACATTTACTTCTATATATGTGCCAAATTTGGTCCACCTAGGTTAACTAGCAGTGAGATATCATGTGAAAGTTACTTCCGTCCTTAAGTTTTGCACACCAGTGTATTTATAGGAATGCACAATTCGTTCGCTATCCGACTATGCTAGATCAAAAAGAAAAAAATTTTTCCAAACTGTCCTTGACCGCCTACTGTTATGTACAGAACACTGCGCTATCGTTTACTTGCTCGAGCATGAATTTCGGAAAACACGCACACACCACATACCTAACACACAGACATATTATATTATCGCGCAATTATAAAATAGTAATTTTCCTTGTGAATGCTTTTTTACTTTCTGAAAAGGAGAAGAGAGGGGAATATGCCACTTCCAAATATGAAAGCATTTGATAATACTCAAAAAACGGAAGGTTTGGTTGGTCTTATGAAATGTTGGGTGTTGATGTGAAGAGACAAAGTAGTGCCATATTGCCTTATTTGTAGTAATACTACCTTTGTCTAAGGGTGGAAGTGGGGTAGTGGCAGGTGACGACGCTTAACTAGTGCACGGTGCGGGTATCAAATCCAGGAAGCCGTTAAGGGCAACCAACCTACTATTCTCCGGGGTTCCGTCAACGATACCAGATTTGTCTAGGAAGATATTTAAAAACCAACTTGCATTCACATCCGTTCGCCGCAGTGAGTTACTGTATAGGCTTCGCATCGAAAATGTCACCACGATTCTGAATAGAAGTAAGCAAGTAAGAAGTAGGAAGCATTATGAGTTGGATCAGCATTCTACTTTACAGGGCTACGGTTACACGCACGAACCTAACACGACGAAGTGAGCGAAAGCGTGACAATACCACAACTAAGCGGTCACAGAAAACGGTCTAATATTTCTCTTCTTAACTTTTCGTTTTACTCGGAAATACCAACCAAGCATTGGTTTTTCAGCAATTTTTTTTCATTGGTTTTTTTTTTCAAGCAGCGATTTTCATACAGCTGGGAGGGAGTCCAGGAGTGGGATGCGGTCCTACCAAACGCGATCAGTGTCCTCCCCAACTCCGTCCTATTTGAATTGTGTCCAAGTCCACGCCTCTGTGCCATAGTAATCCATGTCCATAGGAGGCTGCAGAATTGAACTACTCTGAAATTGCCTGCAAGAGAGAGCGCTCTGAGCAGAAACATCGAGAAATTTTTGTATGTGGAATGTTCGGAAAGGTTTTTCTTGTTTACATATGACTCTAAATCCCCAAGAGCACGACGAAACAATGAGGAACTGGAAAATATTTCAAGCAACCAAAAGCTTGAGGTGCGACGATTCCCTTCTCCGGTAACCACATGCTGCCAGCCCCTGGATCTGCTCTCACTCCACGTTGAAGCGAACCTCCAGCTCTCCAGTGCCGGAAGCGCATCCGTTTAGTTTTTATAGTTAGTGTTGCATTTATCAAAACGCAAGTGCTCATTTTTTCACGGGCCATATGATTGCTTCCGCTGTATGAATTTCCGAGAAAATCTTGCCAACGACCACGATAAGTTGAAAAATCGCAGAAATTCCACGATGAAGATAGCATAACAACACCGTTCAGGTCAAATTTCGGGATGGAAAAAGCAGCAGAAGGAGCGAGAAAATAACGAAAGAATATAAGGTGAGACTCCTACGCCAACCGCTACATTTTCAGCAAAGCACGACCCCAGATTGTAGGCGTGAAATTCATTTTACGCCTTTTTAAAATACATGGGCGCATGTGATGGGTGTTCCGGTGTCACGGACAGCTAGCCAATGAAGGATGCAATTTGTGGACAAAGCACCTCGGACTGCCTATTTGCCTGGAACCTGGGTGAACCGATGGGGGAAAGGGTCGTATTGTAGCCAATAATGGAGGTCGTGTTTTGTGCGATCGTTGATGGATTTTGGGAAAGGGTTTGGCTAGTGAGTTTGAGAACTTGCTGAAACTTGGGTTGGGGTGGGGGAGCACGCGATGGCGCGGCGCTGCTGTCGTCTGCTCTACCAAGGCTTAGTCACCGATGGCGCGTATTTTGAAACTGCCACATAATGGCGAAAGAGTAACTGTCCCTGTGGACTAAGCCCTGGAGGAGCAGACGAACAGAGCGCCGCGCCATCGCGTGCCCCCCAAACCCGAGTTTCACCGAGTATCAATTGAGGTAGCACACTTCTTGCAAAGTGGTTGAGATCCCAAATGGGCTGTATCAGCTGCTAAATTTCTTCGATTCTTGGCTTACCCTGCCTGGAATCCACACTCGAACACCCCCTTATACCCTCAAGGCTATAACTTCCTGATCGGATATCATGCTAATGCTATGACTATTGAGCAACGACATCAGAGACTTTTTCAGGAAGAATTTACAGAAAAATCAAGCTCTTTTACATGAAAAAAGTACTCAAGCCGATACAACAATGGTGCTGACAACCACGATTCATTCAGTTATTGCTTCATATTCAGCATAAATATAATAAAATTTTCAACATTCTTCAAGAAATTCCGATACTTGCAATAAATGACGAGCTACATTTCCCAGTGCAGCGCAAGTGGGATGGGGACGCCGACTTTTTGGATGTGGTAGGCGCGAACATGTGTGCAGTTGGGAGCTGCTACCGCCGTGAGCACCTGCTACGTACATACATACATACCGCGCCTAGCGCACTCAAAAAATCGGGGGGGGGGAAGGGAGAAAAGTCCACCGGCGGCACGAATGGGTGCGCCTGCAGTTTACGTCTTAGCCGCGGCAACAGCACGAGAGGGTGAGACTGAAAGCGTTGCTGCAGCTTCGCTTGAATAGCAGAAGGGTAGCTGGCACCTCCCGAACTAGTACAATCAGTAGTGCCGTGAGCGAAGTGATTGTATTCTGTATAAGTACTATTTTCGATCTCGATTCGCTCTCGAAATTTAAGAATCTGTTGCGAATAGGGAGGAAATCAACGGTTCGTGTGTAAACCCTAACGAACTCGCAATTAATTCGAAGTTTATCCCAATAAGTCCATTCTTCGTTATTACTTCTACTCACTGCATAGTGAAGTCAGAGTCGATAGTGTCCTATACGCAATGTTATAAAGTATTGGCACCACTCTTGCTCAATCCCTCGCCGCCGCTGTGACGTCAAAGTGACGTCACCCGCACGCGCTCGCGTCCGCGCCGCCGGTGAGCTATTCCATGGAGCCCAAGAGATCGGCACGCTCACCCCACTTGTGTTGTACCCATTTTTCTTAGTAATATGTTGATTGATGATCTTTCTAAGAATGTTCAGCTAATAACAACTCACCCATGCTCGACTTTTGATCAATCTTGGCTCGGGATCCACTATTATGTGGCGCCCAACGGGAAACAGGGCAGCTGTGTGACCTCAGGTGTGATCTATGACCACATGCAAAAGTTGTGAGACAAATCCATGAGATGGTTCCTGCGTATTTTTCAAAGTTAAGGAGCACCTGGACAGATTAAACTCGAACGAAAAGTCGAGGCTGAGATCCCTGGCTACCCATCGAGCAGTACCACAAAGGCGCGGAGTTTGTGATCGCGTTGCCATAAGGATTTTGATGAATGGGCCGCAGACGCCATTATGTAAATCTTTGATGGTAAGATTCCTAGCACGAATAGAAGGATGAGTCTTGTCCAAGTGGGAGTGCGCTACTTCTCGAGCTAAGTATGCTTCCACAGCGAGCGGATTCAGGTCATTCGATCAGGTAGTTCGAAGACATCCATTATTTATTAGTCAGAATAGCGGTGATTTCAACTGAAACGGAAGTATAACTTCAAAGCGCGGGTCCAGATTAGGTGCCCAGAGGTAGTCCCTCCTCGACGATGAAAGGAGTCCGCAAGCACAGTAGGTAGCTGTCGCGATCAAAAGTGCCAGGCAACGCTGCTAAGACTTTTTCTTGGGTGTGACTGTGCTGCGCTGCCGTCCTTAGCGTGCGGGTTTCGTCGCACTCTTGTCAAATTTTCGAACAAATATATACCCACTTAGTCCCGACCCGTGCATTCAAAATGCATCTCACGAGCGTTTGTGGTTAGATCTACCTATCCGGATGCTTTTATTCTGGAAGGGGGAGTTTGGGCTGGGTTTTGCAGATTAGTTAGCGTTTGCCTTTGACTCTCGAAGCTCTAACGAAGACGCCGAGGATGAATCGTTATCTTAAAAAGTGGTTGCGTGGTAATATCTGGGTAGCTGCTGTACAAGCGCTTAAAACAATATCGTTAACCGGACCCCACATTCTACAGCAGCTGAAACTAGCAATATGCCTTCTATAGCCAATTCTCTTGGATTTACTGATTACTTCTAAAGCACAGTACTATTCTGAAACGCAGGTATTATTAATGGTCCAGTATGCGTCCCCGGCGAAAAGATGTATTCATACCAGTTCTACGGCGGAATTCCCTGCTAAGGATTCCCTGCTTTTTTGCGGGTCCTTCAAATCGAAACAAACCCATTTTTTCCCCCTTTTCGTTCTTATCGTACAATCACTTTCGGTATAACAGCCATAACATGCTTTTCATGCACGTGCCCTAACCAACATATCGTACAAGCGGCTCCATTTAGGTGGAGAAGATTCGTGCTACCCTGAATTTTGCTCGACGTATATCTTGACTATCATGTCGTCTATGTCACTAAATGAGTGCTTCATGGCGAGTTGTGCACTCGGTTCGCTCTTCGATGAAAGTAAAACTCAGTATTTATTCTGCTAAGTAATTTGTTAATATCGTCAATTACATTTCGACTTCTGTCCTGCCTTCATTACGAATCTTCCTGAAACAAAAAAATTACCACATAGAATGTTCTTGTATTTTCGCTGATGTAGTACGGGAGACATTTCGGTGCAGGGTTCAGGGAGTTCGACGCCACGAATCCTTGTTATGAACAGTTTCCATCGTACCATTGTTGGTCGCCAACATGGTGGAAATGAGCGACGGGTTTTTTGGCTCGTCCGGGTTGGCACGCGGCAAATCGCGCGGCGGGCTGCGCGGCGATCCGGACGAGGCGAACCTTCGCGGGCTTTTGCAGTGGAATTGAATACGTCAAAGCGTGTACCGCGGATAAAATCCGCATAGTTCTGCGATTCGCAGTGTTGGTAAGGAAACTCAAGTAAGAACAGTTGAGAAGGAACTAGCTTAGTGCTGTCATAGCGATCAAGGCGCTCATGTCGGGGGAGGAGACTTTTCAGAAGCAGTGAGTGAGCCAATTACTGTGTTCGGGGCTAAACCGAGGTGGGGGAGGGGTAGAAGATAGAAGGAGAGAAGGAGAAAATATCACTTCCTTCTGGTTAGGGGAAGGGATTCTGGGGGAGGTTGTGAGCAATTTGTGTTCTCCCTGGCGTTTCTCCCCTATGGGCTTAGTTCTAGTCACCTACCATTGGCCCTGTTTTGAATGTTCCTTCTAATGGCATGAGCGCCGCGATCAGTAAATAGTTGACACTAAATAACTATCTCACCAAAACTCTTTAGTGTTTCTTATCACTTTCAAT
>MU868750.1:35800-48578 GCA_036418205.1 Ostertagia ostertagi | reverse complement strand
GTAATGTGTGAGAAGCCCTAAGATACTTTCACATTTCCGCCTGCCATGGTCCAAGGGAACGGTCCTGGACCAGGAGAAAGGACACCTCCGCAAAGGGCTAAGGGTGCAGGAGCTCCAGGGTGGATCACCTGTGCAGAAAAGTGGATGGGATGTGGGCAGGTAGTGTGGAATGTAGGACATCCACCGGTCCTTATCAAAAGTACGCTCGAAATGAGTCGTTCACTTATTATCTTATCCGTAGTGTTCGATAGCCCAAAGAACTGCTCTCTAGTACTACGGATAAGATAGCAATGGAGTGGCCCCCTCCAACTGGAGTTTCACCCGACTTTGGCGAATCCAGGGCTCGAGTGAGAAGCAGTCGCAATGTTCTGCCGATAGTGTGGCGGAGCTACTCGTCCTGAATTCTGATTACCTCTCGAACTTACTATTTCTTTTCTAAACTACGAACATCAGACAAGCATTTGTAACAGCTAGATCGGCACAGATTGCTACCGTATTAAAGCGCATTTTAGACAATGAGGCTGAGTTGATTCCTGATAAGTACTCAAAATTGCATGCCTTCTCGTATTATATAATAATTACAATTTTTTATATACCATGAATTGCGCAATAATTGCCCAACGAAAAATCGACCCCTTTTCGATTGTGATTTTTAGTGTTTTTTGATTGTTCATTCAACGAAAAATCTACCATCTGACAGTAGCGTTGATCATAGTGGCAAGTGGGACCGCATATCAGGGCCGATAATCAGATTCCGATTGTGGGCCGTCTGGCTGAAGCCTTGTTTTCTTCTAGGGTCACCTTACTGGCATCAGGTTCGTTTGGGAGGATAAAAATTCTGGCTTGTTACATTGGTTAGTCCTAGCAAGTCATTAGGGACAAATTTCATCCAAAAGGCGTCACGATTCTCAATCCAAATGGGATGTGTGACGTAACCTGAGACACCTGAGGTTTACCCATTCTTATCTAAGTGTGCACAGATAATCTGCACCCACGGTACGATGATAGGTGGAGCTTTTCAGTAACTCTCTCGTAGAAACAAATCTATTTTTGTGTGAGGTTTGATAAAATGCCAGAGTCAGACTCATGTTGACCAGAATGACATTTCTCCCTCAGAAGGTGGTCCAGAAAGAGGTGTGTGGTAATCGTACGAGACAACGGCGGTGGTGGTTGAGGAAAAGCAACTGCACGGCAAAGAGTCGTTATTCTTCCGTCTTTTTGCTCAGCATTGCAGTGTCGAGCCTTGCAACAAGCAAGACCCATTTTTTGCCGTTCAGCAATTTAGCTAAACGTCCAAGCTGTGGGCAGTGGAATTCCGCATTGACTGATACATCACAAAGGTAGGAGTTTCCCTGCAAAACTGCACACATCTATGCGTCAACACTTAAAAAGGTATTCGCTGGGTAGGGCTGCACATTAGCTGGAGGAATTTCCAGCCTTTTGGAGTTAAGACACTGGCGCTTGTAGGAAGGGGATTACCATACCACATCAACGTTTTTATATTCATGTTCTGTAGCCAATCAAATGTGAAGCAGTTGAAGCGGAGGACGGCTATTGCAAATCACTGGCGATTCATATTGTATCATAATATCTATAATGTTTCCATGTTTTCAAAAGTCATCATAATATCTTAATGTTTCCATGTTTTCAAAAGTCTTAGATGCACTATCGTATAAACGTACCTCCAAAATGAACCACTGAAAAGCGCTAGCTGGCTCTAGTTTAAGAAGCTTTTTAATATTAATTGATTGATTGATTATTAAGTTGAATAATTAAAGGAATCTTGCGCGGAAAATTCTTGCACTCTTTCCTAACATGAATATGTCAGTTGTGATCACTGGAAATAGCACACAAAGTTTCACGCATGAAGATTCGGTTTCTGAAGAGAAACAAACGTACAAAAACTACACGTTATGGACCATCGAAGGACCAGGAGGCAGAGCCAGGCGAGGCATGGAAAGAAGACGGCGTTTGGCCGGCTACGTACCAGGCGACGCAATGAGAGAATCGGGTTAAAGCGCGCGATTTCGGAGAGTGGAGACAAATCGATCGATGGAATAGGATGGAGTAGAAGTGTAAGATGTGAATGCAACGAAGCAGAAGGCCAGAAAGAGCTTCTAGTGAATGCACTCCAAGAACCAAGTTTGAGCATCCCCGTCGCCAGCATTCGTGAAAGACGTCCGTGGGCAATTCGAACGCGTAGCAGCCTTTTCGAGTTTTCGAATTTCTAATCAAAACGAAAGCAATACTTCAGTTCTTTTCACTATTATCGTGGATAATGAGTCTCAAGCCAGTGATTTATGGCTGAAATGATGAAATACAGTACCTCCCATAACTTTGTTAAAAAAGACGCGGAAGACGCGGATCCGCGCCTTTTTCGTCTTTTTGCTATAATTTAATTTCTGATCGCTTTTCGACATGAAAAACTATACCATTAGACTCAGCTGCAGTCGAGTTACTGATAAGAATGTCGCTCTATAGATTGTTAGGAAAATTCATTTTTCTATTCCAAAGTACCTGAGGCTACTCATTAGCGAGCGTCGCTCGCTATAATTACAGCCAGAGACAAACAGCTTCCACTAGTATTCAGCAAGCCTTTTCGCTTCTTTTTTGTTTTGGAATAGTATGAAAAAAGTGACTAACGTGTTCTTCAGGTGATGCTGATCATTTTGATACCTGATATTCCCTATTTAAGTCAACTTTGTTTAAATCCATTTTTGGAACGAAGTTGCATCTTTGAAGCGAAAAATAAGGAGAATGGGCCAAACTATGACATTAGCTGAATAGAGCACCTCTTCTAATTAACCTACCCTGCTGATAGTAAGCTTTTCAAGTTCCTCTCTGCCACCAGCTGTCAATTTCGGGCCCTTGTTTGAGAGGAATTTTCACATTTTTTCATCGAAAGGAAACCTCCCAAAAGTTATATCATTCGAATACTCATCGAAAACACTATGTAATGATATGAAGGGTAAGTCAGAAATTTCCTCATTATTACTTCCAATTTTGGCACTGCCTGCCTTCTCTTCCCGCGAACACTCGACCGGCGAGCTAATTAGCCGTGTCACCGTGGCCGATGACCTAAGCATCTTACACCACAATTGCCGTAGGACCTCTTTCACATCCCAACGGACGCCCAACAGTCCGTTATACATAGCACTATTTGGAGGACACCGTCAGAGCCCGAAAAATAGAGTTCATAAAAATTATTCAGATTCTGAAGTGAATGATTCATTCACAACAGAATATGGAGGAGAACATACATTCACACTGACAGCCCTGTTCAGCAACCCCATCAGGTGGACCCACGTCCGCTACAAGTGGAGGTTTATGGCCCGTCTGGTGGCTTATAGATGCCGTAGTGCGACCCTGTGGTCTAATATTCGTTTGCGATCAGCTTGCTGCATAAGTACTGTTCCTGAAGGTCAAAAATTGTTGTTGCAAAACTGTGGCACAAATTTGGGTCACGCCCTAATAAGTTTCAATAGGGTCCTCGAACCTCTGTGTCAGTGTGTGTGTAATGCCGTGCTTGTTGGGCCGGAACTGAACAGAATTCAGTCAGAAAACGAAGAAAAAGTGACCAGGGTCAACCGTCAGGTTAGCCTTTTTTCAAAAATTCTACGAATCCCTCGCCCTTTAGTGGAGTCTCAATGCGACCCCCTTCCCACCACCATCATCAATCTTAGAAGGCTTCCCAGTACGATCTTCTCCCATCATGGCTGTTTCTAGAGTTTTTGATTCTGAGACCAGTCCACACAGTCCAAATGCCCAACCCACTCACTTTTTTCTCCAAAACAGCCGTCGAGCGGTGCTGAGAGAGATAAAACCGTTTGATGCCGGTCAGCAGTTATAGCCCATTCGTGCAGCTCGCAAATCGCTCACTTTTTGATGCAATGGGAGTCAAAAAACTGTCCAGTACGGAAGAAGTTTGAATACAACAACACAAAGGCGACACACTAACTTCATTTAGAAGGCTTTTTCAAATAAGGAAAGAACAAAGTTAGTGAAAATTTCTCGATTAGAACCTGTAAATTGACCTTGCGGGTCCGGCGGGGGGCAAATCAAATTATTCTTCTTCTATTTGTAAGGAACTCCGGCGCAGATTCTCCAAAATCGCAAGGTATTTTTGTCAAGGTTGCAGCTTTGCCAGTAAAATCCATGAAATGGCCGTTAAACAGGCACCAAAATACAGTGTGAGGATAATGAGGTCGCGAGCATTTCCAGTTGACTCGCAAACGATGGTGAATGGTACGCAACTGAAGTTTTTTGCTGGATCTATTCCAGAAGGACTAACAGACTGTTGGGCGTCCGTTGGGATGTGAAAGAGGTCCTACGGCAATTGTGGTGTAAGATGCTTAGGTCATCGGCCACGGTGACACGGCTAATTAGCTCGCCGGTCGAGTGTTCGCGGGAAGAGAAGGCAGGCAGTGCCAAAATTGGAAGTAATAATGAGGAAATTCCTGACTTACCCTTCATATCATTACATAGTGTTTTCGATGAGTATTCGAATGATATAACTTTTGGGAGGTTTCCTTTCGATGAAAAAATGTGAAAATTCCTCTCAAACAAGGGCCCGAAATTGACAGCTGGTGGCAGAGAGGAACTTGAAAAGCTTACTATCAGCAGGGTAGGTTAATTAGAAGAGGTGCTCTATTCAGCTAATGTCATAGTTTGGCTTCCATTCTCCTTATTTTTCGCTTCAAAGATGCAACTTCGTTCCAAAAATGGATTTAAACAAAGTTAACTTAAATAGGGAATATCAGGTATCAAAATGATCAGCATCACCTGAAGAACACGTTAGTCACTTTTTTCATACTATTCCAAAACAAAAAAGAAGCGAAAAGGCTTGCTGAATACTAGTGGAAGCTGTTTGTCTCTGGCTGTAATTATAGCGAGCGACGCTCGCTAATGAGTAGCCTCAGGTACTTTGGAATAGAAAAATGAAATTTTCTAAAATCTGAGAGGACATTCTAATAGCACTCGACGAGCTGAGTCTAATGGTATAGTTTTTCATGTCGAAAAGCGATCAGAAATCAAATTATAGCAAAAAGACGAAGACGCGGATCCGCGTCTTCCGCGTCTTTTTTAACAAAGTTATGGGAGGTACTGGGTGAGAGTCATGATTTTTCCGGGGCGATAGAAACAGGAATGCTTGCCTTTAGAACTATCCCTATCATTTATTTAGACTATCCTTGAGTTGACATTGGAATCATATGTGGGACAGTTTCATGCAGAACTAGCGTAGGCGAACTATTGTCGCCTATGTTGAGAAAATTTGTGATGCATTTTTTCAGTTAAACCGCCTTCCTCGCCGACTGGTCGCGGACAACCCAAGGGTACCCATGAAAGAAATGAATAGTCTTGCCTCCGCAGAGAGCTTCCCGAAGAACCGTTTATGGACGCGAGGGGTCGTGAATAAAGACAGAGGCCGACTCTAAGCTGGACAGTCTGCTCAAGTTCCGCCGACCTGGATGCGGTTAACGCTGAAGGATAACAAAAAGTTGATCGTTGTTTTCCAAAGATCATTTCTCTGTTGCTGATTGATGACCTTCAAGTCCCTATCGAGGCAATTGTTGAAAAAGAGTGAGAAATTTGTAATTGTCGTGAACTTCGCTATGTTAGCGGTGTCAAGAAATGGATCTCATTTCATTGAGCGAGATGCCGGACTAGCAGAAGTTTCATTTGATGCTGGATTGCCCCCCCCCCCCGCCCCCCTTTTTGGAACCAATTTTTTGACACAACACTTTCGCTGATAAAACTAACTGGAACGCTGAAATGTTCAGCTGCAACTGTTGAGCAACTTGAGAAACGTGGCACGAAGCACGGTTGGCCGTTTAGCCGACCTCTCGAACAACATGTGAACTTGATCAGCAACGAGGACTAACGCCTCCCGTTCACTTTACACACACGAGGCTCCACTCAGTTCTTGTATCTGCGGTGTAGGGCTAACTTGCCGAGAGAGATAAGGTGAAAAGTGAGATTACAGACGCTTTTCTCCATCCCATCGCATGGTCACAGCAGCATAGCATCCCATGCTAACCGGTGCAAGCCTTCGCACTTGCTCATGCATACCTCAACCCGTTCTTTTTCCATCGTCCATCTTCTTGCTGTTATTCTAGGGAATTATTATAACTGAAATATCGATATTTTTGGAGGAATAAACAATAAACAATGCTTAAATTTGAAAGGGTCCTAATATGAACAGCACTTGACCAACCGCTTTGGCTGTCGGATTGGCCCCGCGCGGCCTGTCGTTAATGTAAACCCCTTCTGCTGGCTGCCGCTGGCGCGCATTCGGTATTCTCCCTTTTGCTCGGTCCAAGTTTTATTACTAATTGCGAATTTACCAATTTCACTTTATAAGTAAGAATATATAATAGCCCCATGTACTTGAAAATATGCGCTGAACTGCTTTGGACTAGAGAACATTCTAAATTAATAAATCAAAGAATCCACCTGCCTTCCGGTGTGCTGCTGATGCACACGGGAGCACCCACGCGAGACGTAATGGTAGGTTCGTCCTCTTGATTATTACCATCCACGTTCACAGTAATTTGACAACAATTCTCGCTCATTTGCTGAGATTTTTATATGGTGGTCTTCGAGATTGAAGGAAATCATAAACCAAGGAACTGAACGACATATTTTCTTTATTTAATCAGACGTTGTGCATTAAGGCAGAAACGTAAGGAATATGAACCGTTATACATTTTGCTACTGCGTACATAATCAACCCCTCAGCCTAGAAGCTAGCACTAAAAACTCAAGACACTAATCCTTACACCGAAAGATGCACTACGTACATGTGATCCCATCTTTTCCCAAAGTTTTCCTTACTCTAGCGGCTATGTCATGAAATTCACCTTTGGTTTGATGTTATTGCATAGCAGCCGATAGGAACACCATTTTTATTGCTAATTCAAAGCAGTGATACAAATGGAGGAAAATACTTGCAAAAATGCCTAGAAATATGTCTACCGGACAATAGAAATCCGTATTTCCCGAGATCTTCTCTTTTATATAACGTGGAAAACGTATAGGTATGGCCAGCAGAAAGATTAGCCCATTCGAAATTCGGAGCTGCAGCGAGCACTACGTTTTGGAAAGTTCTAGGGTTATTTCCGACCTCCTCCACCTATTCCGCCTTTCGGAGGGGTCGCCAGGTAGCACTTATACAGTACTCCCCGAGACTTCCCAGATTATCTCGCGGCAGTACTACCTCATCAAACCTCCCTGCGTCCGAGAAACTGTTTCCAACTGGGAGGGGAGTACAATTGCTGAAACTGCTAGACAGCGAATGTGAGAAATTTCTGAAATTCCTCTGATTTTGATAAAAAAAAACCTCGAGTTCTTCGGAACATTTCTCCTTTCGTAAAAAAGCTCCAATTCTTTAGAAACATTTCTCCTTTCTACGCCTTCTAAAGCACAATGTCGCCAAGCACGGCCTTTTTCTTCCGTAAATATAATAAAAAATACGCCCACACGTTGAGAATTTCCTATCGAATGTGACCCTGGTCCGGAACACTTCATGTGCACACCACTGATCCCGGATGTAACTCCTACAGTTTTGTCAATATCATTGGATTATCTACAGCCCTGCTCTATCAAGGTGATCCGGATCCCACTTTATCGAGGTTATAACCCGACGCTCTCTTCACATGCGCTCGAAAACGTCGCATATGTTCTCCGAGTTGATCTTTTGGATGTAATAAGCACTAGACGTGGGATGAGGCGAACATGAAGCAAGAATAAACATGAACATGAATCAGTTTAATCCCACATCCAGCTGGTGCTCATAGGCAGTTCCTCACACGCTTCGTTTCCTCGGCACAACTTCTCATCTCTTCCTACAATTTCCCAGTGCTAAGATTCGCTGTGCCGCGTGTACTGCAAGCCGTTTTTCATTTTCAGCTTTTTTCTTTTTCTTTTCGGAGTGAATTTCAGCAATGGCGCCACCTGCTATCTATGGCGAACCAAAGATTCGAACGGCGGATAATGGATCGGTGTTTCTTGAGGTAAGAGTGATAAGAGCGCATATTTAACTCAAAGAATGATCAATCCTCGATAAACAGGATATCGTCCAGATATTTATCATGAGCAGGTGGCCCATTTCTATAAAAACGATAATTTGTAACAAATCTGCATGGTTGCGTTCGTTACAGTTCCTACACAGCCGAATAGCTGATGCTATTTACCTTTGACAACTTATCACAATGACGGTGGCGTGACGCGCATGCGCGTCATACAACCATTACACGTATGAGACTCGCTTTGCTAGATTAATTTGTTTTTCATATTTCGAATTTCCGAATCCATATTGATTAGAAAAATAATATATTTGTTATCGATAACCGAATTTTCGAAGGCGAAATGATGATTTTTAAAAATATTCAAAAAAGATACCGGGACACTCACAAAAGACTATCGTCATTGTGTTACAGTTATGCTGCTAGAAACTCACCTCTCAGTCACCAGCACCGGATCATATAACTCTGTATACAAACCAAGTGGAAATAGTGTGTTCAGTAGAGTGTTCTGTAAATTGGCGCTGTAAGATCAAACTGGAACGACGCGTTCGCTTCTCGAACACTGGTGACTCAAAGGATCCCAGAACTAAGCAAGAAATGTTCTAATGTGAATTCAATGCACAAATATGCATCTCTGGCTTTAGCTCAAGGTATTTTCCCTTGTGAGGATCACTGGACATCATGTGGAGTTTTCCTCAGGGTCGATCTTCTGTTGGCAGTTTACCACTACTAACCTGACTTCAATCATGGGCATCATACTTGTGCGGAGAGATGAAGGAGGCACAACTAGGGTTGAGTCGTTAGTGCAGGCTCAGTTGCGGAATTCTCGTTGGTCTGAGGGAAAGGGTAATGCTGTACAGGAGCCAAATGTGTGAGAAAACCGAGATCCAAAATGCGCGCCTTTTTGCCTCTCTGTAGACGCGCTCTCTCCAGGAAATCGGCTACACGAACACCGACGCAAAAGCTGGGTGAATCAAGCTCTAATGGAGCTAGATCGAGCGTGTAGACTCATGCTTCAAGATCGGACGGGCTGGCTTCCGTAAGCTAACGCGCAGGAAACTACGCAGACATTCGAGTTACTCCGCGTTCCATACAAACAGACTAGTGCGTGGCGCATCTCAGGCAACATTGTCAGTGCCCACGAATGTCAAACTCGATTTATTACGTGCATTAACGCTTTTTTGAGAAGTCCATTTTTATGATCAAACTAAAGGGCAAGGAAGTGGATGGGGATAACTTTTTTTAGGAAAATTTCGACGAAAGAAGGAACGCCGAACGGTTTATCTGATGCCTTCAAAAAAATGCAAAAATATTGAAAGCCACCGGTCTCATTGTTTTTACGGACTGCAGCGATTTTAACAACGAATGGAGTGCGATTCGAATATGACATTTTCAAATCAAAAAAATATGGCACAAATTTTTTTTCTCATGGCAGTCTGCAAACTATACGAGGGCATTCAAGAATCTCTCTGGAAGTTCGCTTGCCACGCTAGGATATTCAAATATTTTGCAGTTTTAATCCTTTCAATAATCATCACTTCTTAGCGTCATCTTCGTTCAGGTTTGCCTGGTCAAAAAGATACTGATTGATTGGAGCTTTGAAAAAATAGTGTTATCAGAAATCCTTGCTAAAATTTTCCCTTTGGCTTTGTTCTACGATTTTTCGAGCCATTGCCAAATTTTCAACCTTAGAAGGGTTCCAACGTTTATCTTATAGACAGTACTGAGAACCATAGAGAATCACACGATCAGTGCTTAGGAATAAACTGTGGTCTTTCCCGGAAGCAACTGAAGTGAAAACGCCCTGCGGTGAACAGAATCTCATTTGACTTTCTTGTACTTTGTCTGGCCTAAAAGCACCGGTTTTCTCCCGAACAAAATGCCGGCGCTCCCGACCGTGGGAAGAGGGGAGGGGACATTTAAAACACGGCCTTCAAAATCCGAGATGAAGTGGTACAGGAACCGAGCGCAGGAGAAGGATGTGCCTAGGGGAACCAAAATTGCTCACCTTCTGCATCAGTGTCACTTTCCCTCTGCGACTTGCGGACTCTCCGAACGAATAGTTGACCGCAGGGAGTGGAACAGGGGGAGCAAAGATCGTGCTGACATCTAAAATTTGCTAATTGTCATGGTTCATCCCAAATAGATGAGCACTTCAAGCTTTACTCACAAGCTTTTTTTATAAGATCACAACTCAATTAAAATTATCCTCAAAAATCGATTGCACAAGGAATAATTCTCGTTCCAGGTAGTTGTCACTGGAGTTGACCCAGCCAAAACAAAATGGATGTTGGGCGAGAAGCAACTGGAGCAAAACGAAAGATATCACTTCAGCTTTTCCGATGAAGGAGGCAACAGGAAAAAGTTAGCTTGCGAAATCAAGGTGAGTAAGCGGTGTTGTTGAGTTTTTGATTAACTAGGTGATTTTTTTGCATGGGCACCTAACCAGAGAAGGTCAACGGGTGAATACTGTCATTCGCAATGAGGTGTACATCATAGTAATCGCCTTGGAATAGTGAGGTGAACCTGCCTTTGATATCTGCTAAGCGATGCTTTGAATGGCTTCGCATGCTCTCCCCTTCTGCTACTTATCGATAGTGCCCTCAAAGGCAAGGTCCGGAATTTTTGGATGGAATGGAGCTCTTGTGCGAGAAAGATGCAGTGGAACGCAAGCACGAACATGTACCCACTTGGCGTCACGGCTGAACAAGGTTGACCCGCTGCGACCCAAGTATTCACTACATACTCCGCCCTTACCATAGACCCCGCCTCAAATCTATGCTATCTAACTTAGCCGCTTCTGAAGAGGGGCTTTATTTCCGCCCTTGTCATCCGTTTTCTTCCCGTTTTTTCACCGTTATTGTTACACTTCACATCTCGCTGTCAATTCCAAGCGCTATATCGGGTTTGATCCCTGATATTGTTAACGCAACCTCTTCATGTAGGCTGAATTGTTGCTGCAATGATGTCAAAACTCTCCTTAAATATGTTACCGAAAAGAGCAAAACAAACCCAAAAAGAAGTCTATCCAGTGAGCTCCCGCCTTGGAACCGGACCAGGGTGAATAACGGTCGAGGAATCCTCGACCATGGCTCTCTACTGTGCGAGAGTAGTGCCGAGAGTGAATGTACGCGCGGAGAGCACAGACGGCTCGCGCATGGCGAGAGTGAATGTCCGCGCGGGAGAGCGTAACTGAACAGGCGAAATCCTCGACGAGCCGTTGCCGCTTCCTCGAGCGATTTTCACTCTGGACCCGACCTCTTCCACTGCGCTTTTTCGCTTCATAATCTTCCAGAGAATCGTTTAGTAGAATGGAAAACATTAATGAGCCTAGCGTCCTAAGCCGAATGCTTCGAGAAAAAGCAAGACCGCCTTGTTGACCTTTCCTGGTAAAGTCTCATTTCTTTTGTCTCATCTGTCATTTTACGACCAATGGAGGTCTGAACTAATTGATTTCAGAATTTTGATAAGGAACTTGCTGGAGAATATAAGGCCACATTTTATTCGGCCGACGGTGAAAACGCCGCCACATTCACAGTCACCGCAGGAAGTGAGATTTCTTTAACATTTCTACAAAGATCGTTTCATTCATGAGAAGACCACGGTGTTCACCTTCTAGAGATAAACAGCGTACAAAGGGCGGAAGTGGTGTAGTGGCAAGTGGCACGCTTACCACGCGAGCGGTCCGGGGATCAAATCCTGGGTCGTGAGTCGCCCGGGCCAACCAAGCCTTCCATCCCTCCGGGGTCGGTTAATTGGTACCAGACTTGTCTGGGAGGATAAAAACACTGACTTGTACATCGGCTGGCCCCCGCAAGTCATTGTATAGGCCACATCGCATTCAAACGCCACTACGAATGTACAAATGGAAGTAGAATGCGTGCCGCATCCCAAAAAGGGATTGATCAACGGCAAATGCTTTATCCTTTATTCTTTCGTACAGCGTACATATTTCGTTCCAGACGCACCTGATTTCCATGACAAGCCACACATTGTTCAACGGGACAATGGCAACGTGATTGCTATCAAAGTTCGAGCAAAATCAAACTTGGAAATGAAGGCCGAATGGTTCAAGGTCAGTTCATTTGGTAGGCCTTCGTGTATCCAGGTTGAAGGGGAAGGCCACGGGTTGGGATCGAATTGGTGTTTATTTTGTTGAAAGGACAGACAAGAAGTGCGACGAGGAACGTGAGTGGGGAAAAGCAAAAAGCACCATAGAAAACACTGAAATTTCCCTTGTGAGGTCGGCCGTGGTATGACGGAGAGACACAGCGCTGCGAGGAGAGGGAAAACGCGAGAGAGCACGTCACACGCGAGAGGGCGCAACGCCACGTATGTTGCGATTAATAAAGTAGCAGCGCCAGCAGAGAACAAGGCACTCCTTAGCGCTCTGCCTTGCACTTTTCAGTCGTAGACAGCACACTAAAAAACAAATTAAAGATTATCGGCAGGGACGAAGAGAAAACCAAGAAAAGCAACCTACAACCCGAGAAATAGGAATTGCTTTTGCCTGTTGATTTGCGCATCGTAAGTGTGCCGCATCGATGCCAACTCCAAAAACGCTAACGCTCTAAACTACGCGGCAATAGCCAGACGGCCTGGGGGAGGGCGGGCAGCGGCGATGGCGGCGCGTGGACGGCCATGCTAGATCGCCAGGGCATATCCTGCGCTGCGAATTGAATGTCGGTCTGCACCTTAGCACATCCGTCGATCTTTCCACTCCTCTGACCTCCGGCATTATTGTAAATCCTCCT
>MU868750.1:0-12441 GCA_036418205.1 Ostertagia ostertagi | reverse complement strand
AATGCGCCCGCGCTTTTCAAGCAGCGTCACGTGGCAACCGACAGCGGAAGGTGGGGCTTGCGGACGAAGGTGTGAGTTGCGGGTCGGACGAGCTCCTTGCGCCTTTGTCGCGCACTTTCAAGCCGCAAAAGGGGCGCGACATCAACGCTTGTCCGCCTGTCTACTACGATCGGGGATGGAAGACGTAGGCTATCCTAATCCCGGACCGAGCCTTTAGGCATATGTGATGACACAGTTACGGATTCGTACTTCACAAGAAACCTTTTCAATACCGCTCCAAATGATACGTCTTTATGTAAATTGTGACATAATTGAGGAGAATTGCTGAAAGATCGGGGCACTACACTCGCAGTTTACGATAAAATATAGTTCCAACGATGAAACCCGTATGGAAAGATGGAATGGAGGCACTTAGCAACCGAAAGAGCGAAATAATTAATGTCAGAGAATCATAATATGAAATTGTATGCAGAAACCACTCACTACACGGAAGTTGAACTGGAACGTGAGGCGAGGATAAGATAGATGATAATGCAGCATGAGAGCATACATGTTGTGAAACGATCTAAAAAGCGTGTCAATGAATGAGCCACCAGTAAAAAAACAACCAAAAACGGGAAGTTGTGAAATAATCAGATACAAACCTTCCGCAAATTATACATTTTTCGGTTTGATACTGATCCACCACCGTTAACCAACCCATTTTCTGAACTTCTGTTAAACTCGCGTAGTTCGACACCTAGGAAGAAATGTGTCTCCTGATAAACCGATACAGAAAATTGATGATTAAGGTACCCTCGACGAAGGCGATACTTTGAAGACCGCAGTTGACTCAATGTCATCATCACGAGGCACCATACCCGATGAGATACGATATCTAAAATAATAAAGTAAGACGAAATCAAAGGGGTGGGTGTTGCTTCACGATAAGGAAAAGCTAACGTTATCAAGGGAGGGATTTCCAATCGTAGCCAATTCTGCACGATCACTAGGCTCGTTCTTCCCATACTTTTCAACGGGCGGAACACTGAAACACTTTCGAAATGAAGTAATTTTGAACCAATCAATAAATAAACAAAAGCAAATGCATCTACACCTTTTTGTTCAAGAACTTTGCTGCTCAAAGAAAATCAGAACAAAAATGCTATATGAACAGGGCAGTCCGAACCCAGAAACCTATTAACAAGTGATGTCCAGGTTCAATCATCGTTCGAGCGCACTCGAGTTGCAACTCTACCTTCGAGAAGCCACTGGGTGACATACTGTGCATACACAACATAAACAACACAATCTGCAAATGAAACAATGTCTGAAAAGAAGGACTCACTTGCTTCAATAGTCTGAACGTGATTAATATATCTTCCATCTTCACCAGGACGAAAAGCGCCAAGATAAGGGTCAATAGTACGTTTGAGCTCGATCCGTTGCGGCGCTACATCATCCACTTCTTAAAAAGTACACGTGCAAGCAATATAGAGATAAAATGGAGAAAAAACTTAGTGCGATATGAATCATCAGAAAGCCTTGACGTTAATCTTATGCGACGACCCCTATCTCCCATTCTTTTTATAGCATCACTGAGATGCGATGGACATGAAGCAATGGTGAGTGGCGCTATTACCACAGAAACGATCCAGGTACCAAACCCCGCATCGACCCCTTTGTAATGCGCCACGCACTCTACTTCAATTCAGAATCGGAATGACATTCGGATTGCGATTTGGACTCTACCATGAGCGAAGGGCAGCACAAGCCATACCAATTAATCGACTTGAAAGGGATGACAAGTATGATTGGCCTAGACGATGCACGATACAGAAATGGATTCACTAACCGTAAATGTGGTACAGCGGCATTTGCCACCCCACCTCCACCCTATATATGGGGCATTACATGGATACATGAAACAATTATGTTTACCATGTTTTATAAGCACTTAACCAAAGGCATTAAAGGTGAACTTACCAGAAGAAGCCGACAGTTCGTCGTCTCCCTCAACGCCATCCGTGGACCTTGAGCTGAAACAGGACTTATTATTCTTACTACGTATGAATGAAGTGCTCCGTAAACTTTTTTGCGTCCATTTCGAAATTTGGCATTATCTGAGTAATTTGGGCTCATTTAAAATTTTCGACCTTCATTTTTTCTAATACATAGGCTTGAAGAAAGCTTAATCCAAGAACTAATACTTAGGCTTGAAGAAAGCTTAATCCAAGAAAACATGACACTGCTCCTGGCCAGATGAGACAACAAAAAGGATCGAAAGTAGGCACCGAGTTTTAGGATAAAATGCAGTGCAATCCGACGCGAACCAGCCCAACTAATGTACAACTGTCTTCAAGCAGCTCCCTCCCTTTCACCCCATTGGTTCAAAAATTTTGCTATCGAAGATTTGTTTCTGTTTACTTTTTAACACTCTGTTATTCACCGTTCAATTTCCGACAATAAATCATTAATCATTAATCATTAACTGTTAAACTGAATGAGTACAACACCTACCTTCGCTCGGAAAGGCTGCAGTCGGAATCGTCTTCATATACGGGACCGCTAACAACTCGCATTTGCAGGAATGGATTAGTGTGAAGACGCTGAAAAAAGAACATGAGGGTTGTATACCATGGACATTATATTGTGGCTGCTAATACTGTCGCAACTTTGCATCCCTATCGCTTAGCTGCATTCCCGTCAATGGTCTAAAAAACATTCACCTTGCTCCAGTATTCTAGCTCGGACACAATCATCGGTGAGGAAACATCGTTGCTCAGCTTTTCCTGCTCACTAAAAAACTGAAATAGCACTAGGTAATCGTGTTACAGCCATGGCAAAGATAAAATCGGTTGGATCACACTCAAAGAGATAGACTTTAATAGCCGCATTATGTAAACCCAGCGAGTTCAAATAAAGTCGATCAGCAACATCATTGGAACAGCACAAGCCGAAGAAACGTTGGCCATCCAATTTCCCTTCATACAATTTCAAACAGTACTATTATGATCAGCACACTGGCAAGCTCCATAAGGTAAACTATTAAAAACCCTCCCACCCCACGATCTTGCTGAACCAAAACAATTTCTGCATCCAACAAAAAGTGGAATTCACCAAACTGAGCCTGCTGCAGAATGCTTTAGGAACAAAACCAATTTTTCGGTCCATAGAAATGAACATATTGCCACTTTACGAAATCATAACAGTTTGCACTATGCGAAAAACTGGGCAGAAATTATTTCAGAAGCACGTTAATGGAAAGGACTCACACCAGCGAATAGTGCGCTCTATTCGAGAGATGCACTTTTGACGTTAAAATATGGACCAACTTGACTCAGGACAGCGTAATAACTTCGTATAGAGCGATTATGGTGGTTGTCTGTTTTACGAACGGACCTTAACCTAATCGAAAGGCCATTTAGCACACGGAAACCTTTGCTGCTACGGTGATACTAACAGGCGCACGCATCCGCCCTTGGGATTTGTAAAGAATCGCTTCACAAAGGACCTCCATATCGTCAGAACCCTTTGACAACCATTGCGTCCAAAATGCGAATTTGGCAAGAGGTGAGATGATAGGAGATTATTATCTCCCTTGAAAAAATTCATGAGTGAACTATCAAACTTCGCCGCCCCACCGACCCATTAGGGATGAAGTGAATGCTCATCGAGCAGAGGAGGGAAACAATAATGAAAAAAAAGAACACGCATGAGACAAAAGGAAAAAAAACTCATAAATATTCAACTAACATTAGTGTGACGTTATTCTCTCCTACTATTAAACCTCCACAACCATTCCATGTTGCTTCATCCTTGTAGAGAGTCTTCGTCCCCAGGAGGGTATGCTAAAAGTCAGACATAGAACAGTGAGATGATATTTGGTCCCAGAAATGGGGAACGATATACAAATACGATACGGTAATGGGTGAATATATAACTTTTAAATTTATAACTCTCCCAAAACCTACATCTTTGATCATAAACGAAGAAGCCACCCCTGGTATGCATAAAGCCCCAAATGCGTCTATGTGGGTCCGTCTTCTGTCAAATCCAGTATTATCTGGAAAAGCACTGGGAGAGGCGGGGCCACATTTCCCATGAGGGAGAATGGACAAAGATGTACGAAACATGCCTTCAGCATCTACGATATCCCCACAAATACGGAGTACAGTCGGTTTCTCAAGGAAAAGATACCAAAACACAGTGTGAATTCAAGTCGTCCTTCCTCTAGACGCTGGTGATCCTAGTTTTGCGACAGTGTTTTGCCACATATAAACCAGAACGAGGTCACTCAATAGGAATACGGATGACCACAGCTTCACCTCAGCATGTAGCAAGGGGTCACGCACAGATCCTGCGACTGCCACTCCACTGAGAAGTGTCAACCTTCACACATGCTCACTCTCAACAAAGGCGCACTGCATCGAACGAAAGCTTGTACAAAAAGGATCTAGAAAAGTTCAAGTGAACAGATCAAAAGAAAGAAGCTGACCTCAAATATGACGCTGTGGTCTCGACTGGTTTTATCAGAACGTACGATCCGACTAGGTAGATGCCGAAGAGCATGGCCTAAATAGAAAATGGTTTTTCAGCAAAAAACGGACCAAACCATGGAATGAGAATGCAGTTTCAGTTTCAGACAAGGAGCTCATCCATCCCAAGGCGCTACTCATACCCCCACTCCAGGATTGAGCCTACGCTTATCTGTTTCGCAGCTACCAAACTACGCCATATTTTGCCTGCGCTCTAGCCGTTTCCTGCAGATGACTTTGCAAAGATTTCAAAAACGTCATCTCCATACCAAGCCGAGCACACGGCATGGATTACTCCAAACTGCTAGAAGATCTCCATGCCGTGGTGAGCGTTATTCACTTGGACAGGAAGGAATTTTTCCGCTTTCCGCAACGCAAAGTTTTTTTTTTCGCTGCAAGAACCCCAGGCCCACTCCTGATCAGCGGTGGACCCGGAGTTCCTGTAGCGGAAAGCGAAAAGCGGAAAAGTCGCTTCCTCTCCTAGCGAACCACATCTTGCGGCGGTTTCCTTTTTAGAACCCGGACTTTTGCAAAGAACTCACCATCAATGCGAATGCCTTTCAAATTATTGGTGATGTCAACTCGAACCACAACATATACTCGAAGTTGTGTATCATTCGGAATCGTGGGTACATCGATAGAGACTGGCGACATTGGCACATTTACAGGAACAGTGAATGTAGCCGACGGAAGTCTTTCCTAAAAAGAATGTTAGATTCACATATTTTGACGTTGAACAAATTTGAAGAGAGGGAATAACTCACTGCTGGTTCGAAAACGTCTCCTCTTTGACGCACAGTGTAGACCTGCACTTTAGCTAACCGTTCACCTTCCAAAAGATGATGACAAACCATTCTACAATAGAAGGTTTCGAAATACACAGAAAAAATCACCAAAAATGGTATTTAATGAACCTGAAGGACAGTGTTGCGGCGTCATCAGAAATGTAAGCTGTACGAGCTGGATACTCTATGCGGCCAACATGATCCGAATTATCGGCGTATTTTCGTGCGGAGTACGGAAACGACTAAAAACAAGAGTAGAATTGGAAGTTAGATAAATCTGGTGACCGTGAAAAAACCAATGTGAGGCTCCAAAATTTTTTATCGCGAAAACTTGAAGACTACTTGCAAAGGTGCAAAAACTCCAACGTGGCATTTTAGGCTACACCAATGCTCTAAAATGGTAGTGGAGCTAGGAAACAACAATGAACATCTTCAGCACTGGACCTTGACATAAATTTGATTACTGCGGACGCTTGTCATCGTGCGGATGGCAAACAAAAAAACTTTAAAATTTCTTCACCGGCGTCCGGCAAACACAAACAGTCAAAGCATTTAACAGTCAACATATACGGTCTCTGAGTGGCCCGTCATAAAAGCGCGTGGCTGGCCGCTGCACTTGATAAGTAGCGTGGATAAGCGTGTACGCCCAGCAAACTTGCTGATTCCAGAGGAACATTTTGGCGACACGCTATCCGTCCGACTTTGTGTTTATTAAGTATGACCGCCGGCCACGTCAAATTCCGGTAAACGCTACACACGGCGAGTAAGGCCTGTATCACGATTTTCTGAAATTCGCGTTGAACAAGTGCTACAGATAACGTCACAATCGGCACAACGTTCCATTCCTGAGGTACGCCGATGCCAAATAAAAAAACGAACACTTGTAAAATGTCACAAAAAATCACCTTTCCACGAGCCTTGAGAAATCTTCTATAGGCCAGGCTACGATAAAGAACATGTCTATCCCCTGTCTTTTTGAACACGGCTAAGGTACCGATCGAGAAATGAAAATTTCGGATATCTTCGCACTGACGGATCTAAAAAATAATATTGCCGACGAGTCCAAAATCAAAATAACACGGAGACAAGCGCTCTCACGTTGTCTTCAATAGCATTTCTGGATAACAGAGCTTCGATTAGACTACACAGTCGTTCTTTTCTCTCTCGTGGTGTTCTCTGAATTGGAGATCGTCTAGGCGTCCAAGGCCACACCAGAGGTGGTTCATCTTCACCAAAAGTGAAAGAGGGGACAGCCTAAAAAGCGAAAACCAAATTAGTAACGAAGAAAACAGCCTTGTCACAACAGACTAAGCGAGCAATACTGCAATTATATTCGCAGTTATGAACATAGCTATAAAACACTATAGAATAACCAGCTATAAAATACTATAGAATAATCACTGATTCATGAATGGAGCGTTTACCAACATGCCGCCCGTCCGACTCGAACGCATCGCGAGAAAATGGAGCTGCATTGGGTGTTTAAGTTGCGTCAATTTATAAATAACGATGCAATAACAACGGATAAGCTCACTAAGCCACGCATGAAGCCTATAGAAAGCGAAAATAGGATCAATTTGAAAATGAAGGAATGCACTGCAACGAAAAAGTTTCAAAAACTTCGCGTACGGGTATAACATGGGAAGAGATATCAGCAGTATTCAGCGAATTTTCCAACCCTAACTTTTTCCTAATGTGGAAATCAAAGAAAACTGTAATCAACTGGACTGTTCAGGAACGTGAAAATTACAGCAAAGTGATGCGCGGGCTCAGGACTATTAGGCCGATGTCAGACTTTGCGAATCGCGCGATTCGCTAGCGTCTGCGGTCGCGTCGCGGCCAGTGAATCACTCAATTGGCTGGTACCGCAACGCGACCGCGGACGCTAGCGAATCGCTAGTAGCGAATCGCGCGATTCGCAAAGTCTGACATCGCCTTATGGAAGTCTAATGCCGAGCCCCTTTGCTCGAATTCGCGCCTGACGGCAGACAAAAATTGGTCAGCCAAGTACTTCAAAACAAACACGACGGAATATTCAATGTGGCCGACACTAAATTTGAAGCCATACACGAAGCATATAGTTCAAATGGATCACAAAAAGTTTGCTCCTCAAATACAGGGTGAAATTAAAAAAGCCAGGTTTTCTTGCATGCAGATTTGCAGCTGCGCGGAGTATGAAGACCCAATCCAGCGTTGAAGTTCCTAAGACTGACAAGCCAACTTCTTCCTCCTTCACAGCGCAAAATTCTTTGCTCCTGGAATTTCAGCCACCCCTGGTCATGGTTGGACCTGGGGTTTCCGCAGCGAAAAATTTCCGCGTTGTGAAAAGTGAAAAAGTCGTTCCCTGTCCGTTTCTGTCATACTACACTCGTTCAAATCCATGTGCGGCCATTCGCATAAGAACTGCTAACAACTGTTTGTAGATATGTCAACATGGATTAAAATGATTACCAGTTTCGATCTTACTTCTTCGAACGGCACCACAACGATTTTGTTCTGTATTTTACAATAAGCAACTCACTCTGTCGGCAAATGCCATCCGATACAGAAGGTTACGACGAAGATAAGGCTGGAAAGACTGGCCGCGTTCCAGCATCTAATGTCGACATAGCTTTGTACGTACGAAGAGATGCTTGAATAGAGCTCATTGGTTAAAATGAAAATGTGAACAATTTGACAAACTGCAACTCACACAGCATCCTGTCGCGAAAATCCGATGAAGTCATTCCATTCAAAGCATGTGCAGTTAATTCCTTCTGTAAGCAGCCTAGTTTTGCAGATGTAATGCCTACGAGAAGAAGATGACTTACCAGATGTTCATTTGAATCTCGAACACGGCTATTCTCATCAACATTTTCTTCGGATTTCAGGATGGAACCATTTATGCTGAAATGTTGTACATGCTGTATCTCGTCGACGGACATGTCGCAATTGCACACTTAGTATGTGGCATCACCACGCATCGGATCAATAGCGTTGAAAAGCACACGTGATATCGGTTTTTTATCGAGGCCATCGCCACTTGCGTCACGTGAGCTGCCTCACCGCGGGAAACAATATAGAAGCAGTTCTTAAAAAGACGATAAGGTAGTAACCACACCTTCGTTTCGTTGCAGCGGCATCCTTCAAAATCCTCGTTTTGTTCTGTAATAAGAACAGGTTTTTTTTTACATAAGCTGAAGTCTCAAAATTATGATATTCCCTCTTGATTAAGTGTGGTTGTCCCAAAAATATTCGCACATTTTTGTATTCGAAGTTCAAAAAAATCCCCAATAATATCGAAATTGGGACAATGAGCAGTAAAAATAACATTGAGCACATAGCACTTACAAGCCAAGTGGGGATGAGACGAGGCAAAAAAATATTTTTGGGAACTTTTCCCCTTTGAGTATCGAAGCTCCTGATCACGAATATGACATTCATTTCAGGCGCTTCCATAACCCCACGCAATTTCAGTAAAAAAAATTCTTAGCCCCATCTAACCTTTTCTGGAGTTGTAACAGTGCAATAGTGCCTAACACTGCGCAATTTTACTCTCAGGCCGGTGTGAGAGTCCGTGATTCGTCGCGACTCGCGCGAACGCACGACGGATCGTGAACTCTGAACCAGCCTTAACCAAATCACTTTCGCCTCGGTCTCTTTGTTTCGTGTCCAAAAAAATGAAATTTTTTAATATTCAAGTTTTGCTGCATGAATTTCGAGCGGTTAGCAATGCGATCGGAACTAAGCGTTACATATGCTCTGCAGTTCCTCTGTGCTATTCGAGTGAGAAGAGTTTCAGGGGTCTGTCGTCGTCAGGGAAGGGGCGCATGATTTCGATATTGTTCGAGCTCGAATCGAATGGAAATGAAAGAATCTCTCATGTTTGCTGCAGCTTTCAGAGATATCAAAATGGTGCTGACTTAGTTGAAGGGGGAAGGGAGAAGGGGAGGGAGAGGAGAAGGCAGGCGCTGCTGCCGCGCGCGCGGCTATTCGCTTTCAACAAGGGAGTGTAAACTCGCACATACCAGTTTTCCATGTCAAATGACTCGTCTTACCCCCACCCCCATCCGTTAACTATGCACCCCTGGCTCTCAGATTACTCGATTCGAACTATAGGACGCCGTGAAAGCAGCGGTGACTGCCCCACCTAAAGGTGTTTTGGTTGTTTTGACAATGACTGTCATCCTCTTGATTGCCTATTACTCAAGCCGCGTCCAATAAAGTGTAAATCCAAATAAACCAATGATAAGTAGTAAAATAAATGAAAAAAATGGAGAGAAATCGAAAAAAGGTCAGGAAATAGTGCATAAATTAAGCTCGTTGCTCATGAGGAAACTGAGCTGCGATTTCAGCATCTCTTTTAATTGATTAATTGTTGTTCTTCTAGAATTTTAGGTGTTGTTATAGTATACAGCCCCGAAGAAAAGGTGGATGGATGAAAGGATCGAATACGTACAGGCTGGTGTCAGAGTCCGCGATCCGTCGCAGGTTTCGCTGATTTTCGCGATTTGCGCGATTCTGCGACGGATCGCAAAAATTGCAAGTGTGTGAACATTTGAAACACTGAATATGAAACAAGTGGAATCATGAGCAGTCGTCATTCAGCCATCACTATCAAGCAGAAGTGGCGGCAGGATTGGAGAACACCTTGCAGTATTGATCGGGCACTTGTGATTTCCGTGACCCGTCGCGTGAATCGCGCAAATCGCGCAAATCGCGAAATCGCGAAATCAGCGAAACCTGCGACGGATCGCGGACTCTGACACCAGCCCTATCATATGAATTTCCCGCTCTCGTCCTTTTCAAGCATCACCCAGATTGGTGAAACTTTTCTTTGGCCAACATTTCGTCGTCTTTGCTTCGGTTAGAGCCTGAAATTGCCAAAGAAGATTTGCACGCTAAGCCGCCCTAACATTCACTAAACTAGTAAACAACCCAAATATCACTGCGCTTGAAGCCACATATGAATGTTTCGCGAACATAAATCCTTGCTTAACATCTTCGATTTACTATCTCACAAATAATGACGACACTACAGGAAAGCCTGGGCTTCATTCAGGTGGGCAGGCGAATACTACAAACAGCTCGGGGGCCTGGCTATGAGCAACGTCTGGCTTCCGCATGTAGCAGTAGGTGTTTTAATGTCCAAAGTAATCCAACCCTTTCTCCGATCTATATTCTATCCATTTTTACTACCGACAAATTGATGCTGTCTCTTGAGCTTATGGCAATCAACAGTAATGCTACTCGAATCCACTGCTGGCGTCTGTGCAGTACATAGAGACGGGTTCATTCATGGTAACTTCATGTGCGGGTTAAGGAACATCTGGGAAGCTCAAAAGACTCAAACCCACACTCCACTGGAAGGGAGTGTAACCAATATCGTGGCAGCAAGAGCCCGAGATCATGGGCGTGGCAATAGATGTTGGAGCATCCTCGATTACTGCCAACCTCTCCCACCACCACCACCACAATGAATAGGAAAAAAGAATGTGTGGCATAACTCGTGAGCTCGCTCTCTTTCTTAATCTTTGTAGACTTTGAACTACCACGAGGTCAAGGGGTGGTTCTGTTAGGCACTACTCCAGGTTAGTCAGTTACAGGGTAACTGATCCCACTCCCGACGGCTTAGGTCAAGAAGGAGCCACATCGGCGCTTCGAATCAACTGCTTGGGGGTTTCCCCGGCTAACAGTTATTGTCTTTCCTATGTCAAGCCCGTTAGAGAGGATAAGCTTTCACCTTCATTTTGGCCATTTCGAGCAATAGCGAAGGCAAAGACGCCGAAACGTTGACCTAATGAAAGTTTAGGCCGATGTCAGACTTTGCGAATCGCGCGATTCGCTAGCGTCTGCGGTCGCGTCGCGGCCAGTGAATCACTCAATTGGCTGGTACCGCAACGCGACCGCGGACGCTAGCGAATCGCGCGATTCGCAAAGCCTGACATCGGCTTTACCGATCCGTAAGGCTTCAAGAGACAGAGGATGATAATCCCCCAATATTGAAAAAGTCGAAATTGGACCATTCGGGAAATCGCCGAATGAGAGAATAGAAAAAGATGAAATAAGAGAAATAGTTGAAAAGGAGTTTAAAAAGAATCAATTTTGTTGCC
The DNA here is from genome assembly GCA_036418205.1 of Ostertagia ostertagi. Classification (NCBI taxonomy): domain Eukaryota; kingdom Metazoa; phylum Nematoda; class Chromadorea; order Rhabditida; family Trichostrongylidae; genus Ostertagia; species Ostertagia ostertagi. Next base: position 1,047 of record MU868750.1, on the reverse strand, counting down.
TACACCATATGAGCGTTTCGCCAAGCGCAATAGCGATCGCTACCCGCCTAATCGATAGGTATCTTGTTCGTTTGCCAAGCCGCCTATTCGGCTGGGTCGTCGACCATGAACAATTCTAGTGGTTTTTAAATGCAAAATTTGCTTTGTTAGCACTAACTACCCCCCCCCATTTACGCCAAAAGCCCCGTTTTAACATTAGTCGTGTGTGATAGCGCTGTCGTATGAGAAGAAATTTCTAAAGCAGATAGCATAAATTCCTCACCAATCGCGCAATTGTAGGGGCAGAAGGAATCCTAGATGCGGGAGATTCGTTATCCTCGTCAATCCCCTTCATCTTCCTCGGAGTCGGCTTTATGGAGTCAATACTTTGTGTACAATTATTGAGTTTTCCAGACTTCTTCTCCGGCTCTTGACCAGGTAACACGGACCGAAGCTTCTTCATCTTCGTTGGCTTATGTCGACCCATTTCGGCTTGCCGCTTGAACAGGTGGATAAATGAATGAAAAGGCAGATTATTCGAAGACAATAAATCAACGATCAAGTTTACTACGATTGGATGGAACTAGGATTACTGCATTCAAAAACACATAAAGAATAATAGAAAAAATAAACAAGTAATTATGATACACACAACAAAGAATAAGTGAATGAGAAACCACACGCAATTGTATGCGAATTTTTTCGTTCCTCTCCAAACAGAGAATCACAACACCCTTCAGCAGAACTACTCAAGGAACGTGTTCCAACTATAAAAAAGGTTTGAAGGTTAGCCACCGCACTCAAGCTAGTGAGTAAATTTTCATAGAATGCGCGTGTTTATTGTGTTTATTGTTGCTGCACGCGCAGTTCTTGTCACTGGGGCGCGCTATTTCACACTGCCTTTCAGTGCAACCAGCTCATCAGTTCGAAGAATTACGTGAAGGCTCGGCTAAAATTTTGTTCGGGTCTTATCAAGTCAGGGGGAGGCAGCATGTGGTGCGACAGTTCATATTGCGTGAATAATCCACATTTTTCTAGGGAGAGAAGCTCGGGGTGAGTGTAAAGTTT
>MU868749.1:19539-66836 GCA_036418205.1 Ostertagia ostertagi | reverse complement strand
GTCGTCTGTCGTCTGTCGTCTGTCGTCTGTCTGTGTGTCTGTCACGAAATTCCCTAGCTCCTCGGGATCCGCCTGGAGGGGCCGGGTCAAGTGTGACATGGGTGGGCAAAGTCTCACGAAATACAAAACACACATCAGCTAAGCGGAGACCCCCCCCCCACAGAGGGCGTGGCGTGCGTCGAAATGAGCTGCACCGACGACCATGGTTTCGATTTCAGTGACAAAACGACCTCGAAACTGAGCCAAAAAGTGGGCAAAGGTGTGCGTTGGTAAGTCAATCGAACTAGGGAGATCCACCCTCGGTGGGCGGGGCGTTCTCTGAAAAAGCAGTGTTTTATGAAAAATTTCATAACTCGGTTAGGAGAAAGCCTACAGAGTAGAAAACAATTTGCTGTAAGGGAGCAATGTCTAAGGTGTTTTGTGCATACATGACGTGGGCGGAGGCCCGCTCAGAATGGGCGGGGCGCGCTCTGAAATGTACAGCACTTTCTACAAGTCCTCATAATTCGGGCCGGGGAAGTCTTGAAGAGACGGGGAAAGGTGGATTGAAGTGGATAGAGGAGTGGAGCCCAGCTGTCATCGGTGGGCGAGGCTTGACCAAAGTGGGCGGAGTGACGAAAATTCATAACTCGGCTCCAAGAATTCCCGGAGGCACGGAAAAAGGTGGATAGAGGTGGGTGGAGGAGTGGAGCTTGAATACCCTTAGTGGGCGGAGCATGTTCAAAGTGGGCGGAGTTATCACAAAAATTCATAACTCGATTCCAAGAAGCCCGGGAGACCGGGAAAAAGGTGGATGGGGGTGGTTGTAGTAGCAGAGCTAGAATATTATTGGTGGGCGGGGCAAGTCCTAGGTGGGCGGAGTTACCCAGGAAAATTCGTAACTTGGTTCCAAGAAGTCCTGGAGAACGGGAAAAAAGTGGATATAGGTCAGCAAAGAAAGAGAAGTTAACTGCTACGGTTGGGTGTAGCGTGCGCTAATGTGGGCGGAGTTTGTGCCGAAATTGTAACTCGGCTTCAAGAAGTCTCGGAGGCAGGGAAAAAGGTGGATGGAGGTGGGTGGAGGAGTGGAGCCCAGCTATAACTGGTGAGCGGGGTTTAACCAAAGTGGGCAGGATTTGCGACGAAAATTTAGAACTCGGCTCCAAGAAGTCCTAGAGATAGGGAAAACGGGGCTAGAGGCTGGCGAGGGAAAAGAGATCAGCTGCTCCCAAGAGGTCCCAGAGACCGGTGAAAAAAGGGGTGGAGGTCGGAGAAAGGAAGGGGGCCAAATGCTACTGATGGGCGGAGCACGCACCGAAGTAGGCGGAATTTGCTACGAGATTTATTGTCCGGAAGCAGTCCGGAGACCGGGAAAAAGAGAATAATGGTTGACGATGAAAAAGAGGGTGAAAGCCGTGGGTGATCGAGCGGATAATAGCTGAGAATTCAGATATTCGTGGTGTCTCAAGCCAAATTTGAAAATTTTCGTCGTCACCATCAAAATTCGCCGCAGATCTGTGTTGCGCGCGTGCAGCGCCCAATGGTCTAGATATAACAAATTCAAGATGATATCTGTTGTACGGAGTTTGTGCTTCAGATGAGCTCGTAAGTCCTGGCTGTGAGTTATCATCGGGCGTACCGTGTGATGTTGTCCACTAGACTCTTGACTCATCTCCACTGACGATCGAATAGGGAAGGTCCCGTACAAGCGGCAGCAAGAGAAGACTGAAGATTTTCAGACTTGCTTCTCGCTCATGGTCAGTCGGTGCATGCGCTCCCTATCGAAGATTTATTCTGCTGTAGACGTTTTCATTCACATGGCATCACATAAAAGGTCCTCGACCAAGGTGGGTGGAGGCCAAGGGTGGGGTTGACCTTCACAGCTCGTGTCGTCTTTGCCATAATGATCGAACCACTAGCTTGTGCCTTATAAGTAGCAGAGACAGAGCTGAACACACAGTTGATCTTCTCTACCTTCCTCCTTGGATGAGCGTCTATTTAAGATTGTGAAGCGTAACCTTTCGCTATCGTCATTATTTTATTTCGAATCGTAGATCCACATGCGGGTTTAGCTTACCGAAACTCTGGCCAGGATGAGTATCGGTCGAGGAAATCCTTGACAGGGGGGGGTCGTTCTTGTCAGACTGGGTCATGGGGGGTCGTACTCGTGGGGATCAGTAACATTAGTGCCATCGTGTTGCAGATAGGAGTAGGGTGTAGAAAGCGAAGATATGCGAGGAAACATGATTGAAAGTTGTTTTGCGAGTTCATTAACTGTATTGTTCTAACATCATGGGAAGGAGGTGTTCGAAAGCACTACAAGCAACGGAAGTACATCTCTGCAAGGAACAGAGCCACATGTGCACACGCGCTACAAAGGCACCTCCTTCATTGCCGCCCCTCCCTCGCCCTTGATAACTCGTTGAGAATAGCAGTGTTGTTAGGGACGCTGTAGCGAAAACAACAATAGCTTCAGAAGGCAGGAGTTACGAGATGTCACATTTTCTGTCAACAGGTCATCACCATATGTACATATAACACCTTTCAGTAGATTCTACAAGTGAGTGAAGGTCGGATGCATGGCCTATACCCAGACAAAATCGGATGACGACGATTGCCCCTTTTCTTCTTGTTTATGTTGGACGAATGTATTCTAGACACATTTCGAGCGTTGCCAACGAATTACATCTGCAGTGATGAAGAAGGGAGCGGATTTTTGAGCGGCCGAGAATCCCACCCCTCAATAGATCCTCGACGCAAATATTCCTTAACTAGACAATGTAGTAGGAAGCTAAACATACTGTTACAAAGCGCACACCTTCCGATTTCCAAAGCTGACTTCATTTTTTAAGATCTTGCGAGATCAGAGAGATATTGTCTTTTAATTGGCAAAAACTCACATGAAAAACAAAGCATCCTCGACGCTCCCTCGGCGGTTTTTGAGAGACTATATCTCTTCGAATGAAAGGCTTCATAGCACTTCCAATGCTGCCTGACAGAAACAAATCTAGCTCTATCTAACCGTACCGCGTTCTGTTTAAAAGGTTGGAAAATGGAGGAATGGAACGTTTTCATCGAGGGTGTAGATTTCGGCATTTTTTTTTTCGGGATTTCAGCAAATCTGACCCAGTGACAAATCGCGCCGCAGCTGCTGTTGGGTCGGCCGTTGATCGATACACTCGAATGTTGTGGTTTACTCAAGCAGGAATTGAGATTCAATCGCAACCCGTGCCTCGAGGATTTCTGTGCATTCCTGAAGGAACCTGCCTTTGAAATAACACAAAGTTAATGCATCTTTTCTCAGGTCTATATGTCAGCAAATACACGAAAGTGTACAGTGATGAAAGAAAGTGCACATATGACAAGAGAAGGCCTCTATAATATCATTTCGCAGGAGTTTTTTTGGATTAATTAATCGAGTTGATTGCGTATGCTCTATTTAGGGGGGAGGATCGTGCCAAGACCTCGATTTCAGGGTCGGTCATACGTCTGCGAGCACGCCCTCGTCACGATTTTCATTCTGCTCCTGGCTGACAGTCACGATACACCTTTTGACACATCAACTTATTGGGCTGGAGCATCATATCGTAGCATTTTTTTCGGCTACAAATTCAGAAATACAAGAATCATAGAATATCAATTTGACCATTTGAAACGCTTCTTCCGCTCTACAGTACATGTTTGTCATTTTCTTTTGTATTGTAGCTGTAGTCATATGTGGTGTTTAGAAGTTGGAAATTCAAGGTGAGCGAAAATCGATATGAAGAAAAAAGCTGCCAAAAAGGAGTTTTCCAGAATCCATCGTCATCACCGAACTCAGTCCAGTCGATCCTCAATTTCAAATCATATTCACGTCATGCAAATTGAGAATAAAGAGGAACCTGGAAGCGGGCTCAGTACATTTTTTTTAAATTCTGAGTCCGGTAATTTCTTGCGAAATGGAATATAAGTCGTAAATGATGACGAGAAGAACATCGCTGATCAGTTTTATTTTGGCTTTGTTTTTGGGATTTGCTTTAAATGTTTTTTCCGAATGCGAGCGCTACGATGTGATGCTCCAACCTAACATGTGTTCCGCATTGATACCTATTTAACCTGGAGCAATTTGAATTTGAACAAAATTTAGACAGGACTCATGAGACCACCCAATATATCGGCTGGCTCTTGTTTTTCTGACCGCATTGAAAATCTAATGAACTGATGTAGAATGAGTGGTGCATTACAGCATGGAATTGACTATCACCAGTTTCCTCGCATTTTTCTTCATCTAGCAATCAAAAATGACTGCGAAGGACAATACAGTGGAATTGTTGTACACGTCGACATTTCTGAAGTGCACCATAGTCGCTTCCAACATGTCCGTAATCACAAACCAACATTTGGTATTTTTATTGAAAAATTCTTTGATTTCTTGGGTGGTCTTATGGTTAGAGCAAAGAAATACCTTACAGAGGAGAGCCCTGTGTTTGGTTCATTAAAAGATCTCAGTTCTCAGCTGAGTAAGCTGAAAGAATGACAGTTGATGCTTGTCCTTCACTGTGTTCGATTCTATTGAGGAACTTGAAAGCAGAGCATTGCAGTCCCAATTCCGCTCCATCTCGGGGTTTGCTCAATGAATGTGTTCTTAAAGGAATGCTTCGCGGAAAAAAGCATCCGCCCTCCACTACCCCAGAAAAACGATTACTCCATTTAGGCCCTAGCCTTATGAGCGCATAGAGCAAAGAACCGGAACATGACGCTAAGCCTCGAATAAACGCCCTAATACCTAACCCACCCACAAGACAAAATATACCTCTTTCCCGTGGAAGATTCCCATTTACAGGTATCGTTTTCTGTGGTAATGAGGGCGGATCTTTTTCCGTGGAGGATTCCTTTGAGGAGTTATTATCGGCCTGTGGCGTGCAGCACGTGCAATTTCTTGTATCAAGCCCGAGATTGAATCCCCTTAAACCAACAGAGCCTTCGTTTTCTCTGGGATCAGCCGATAGCACCAACTTTGTCCGATCGGATGAAAACGCGGACTTTTGTATGATTGACCGCAATGCGTAGTTCTGACCAGATAACGATCAAATGTCAACCGGAAATGGATCCCAGCAAGGGATTGAAGGTAGCTATCTGCTTTAATTTTATGATTATGGCGGACAAAGCTCAGAGTTTGCGCTAACCGCTTTCTCGTGATTTGATAGCGTTGCTGTGTTACCTATCCGGAAGCCCTTCCACTCCTCGGCCCAAATCAGCTTCAAGCTGAACATTCAGTATCCACATATTTTTAACATTGGAGTTGACCACATCGGCCAGCTTCCTTCTTTCTTGTTACCTTTGAACTATTTACACTACACCGCTGAGCTCTCTTCCCCAACCAACTAACCGGTTTTCCAAAGTCTCGCGTAAGCCGTAAATACGTAGTATAATTGCCGAAGTGGTTGCGGTCGTCAAGCGTTTTGCCTTTCTTGAACTGATGTCGGAGAGGAATGAACAGGACCGAATGTCGCGCTTTCAAAATGCTGGCTGGCAGCTCGGAAAGAAAGTGTCTGAAACTGCGTGTTTACCTGGGCAAACATTCTGTCCGGTAAAAGCTTGAGAAAACGCCCACTGAAATCGGAGGCGCCCTGGAGGCTACACAAAGCCAGCATCGCTTTGGACTCGTTTCGGTGTCTTCTCCGGAAGGTCAATTGAATAATAGCGTTCTGGTTTTTCCAGCACAGGACGATGATTTTTCACTTCCTTGAAATGTCCCGTACCGCTACTTAGGGGCCAATCCTGCATGTAGAATCTTCTCAATATCAGCCACATTTTCTTGAGATAAATTGTGAGCACCTTATCTTTGATGAACCAATTGCTCTCACGTTTTTTTTTGGGAAAAAAACCTTTTTCTCGTTTCTCGATATTCGCGTTATATTGAATGTGTTTCTTGATAAACTAGATGGCTGACCAGATCGAATAAATCGTCGTTTGCTTTTAAACAAATTAGGAATAATAATTTAATAAATGAATTTCGAAACTATGATATATAAAGCATGGCACTCCTCAATTTTCTTCTAAGATAATGCGAAAATGGGAATCTATCAACAAACAAACTCTAGGAAGGAAGAAAGATGCTGCTATTGGGTACAAAAAAATAAAAAACTCGACGCCACCTGATATGCGGCTTATCATAACGACGGTCTGTGAACTTGCCAAATATTCATAACTCGCAATGTACGCTAACAACCCAAAGCTACTCACCTCAGCTCCGATTGTTAAAAATATGTATTTGCTGCTGACTCGGCATTTAACCTATAAATATCTTATGAGATATTTTAATTTACTCCCATATATATATAATATACAATATAATATATATATAACTCTCTATAGATATCAATTATAAAATAACCATAGGTATGGATACTAAATCATCAATGACATATATATATATACTATATAATAATATATCCTATATACATAATATTAATAGGCTAGGGTATATAACACATATACAGAGTAATAAATAATAATTATATATATGAATAATCATCTCATAAATATATCTACTAAACTATTATGCGTACTAATTATAGTATTCATGAGCTACAAAATAATCTAATCCTATACATACTCAAACTGCGAGCGAAACTTATTTATCTAGTTGGTTATCTTTTTGTTGCTGTTCCCCTCAAATATTTCACAAATGCTGTGGTTAACAAATATGCATGTGTTGTCGTTTGATATGAAATGGATTATCGAGAAAATTTTCATCAAGTAAATTGATCGTCCCCTAAAAGTGGCACGAATAGGAAATCTTGCGAATGTTGTGGTAAAATGTCTACAGCTGAATATGGAATCAAGATGAAGCTTGAGGACATTAGTCGCGGTGAGGTCCTAGAACAATTTTTCCATGAGGAAGCTAGAACAATCCCGAAGCACAGGGATCAAGCACTTCGCGAGTCAAAAGGAAACAATAAAAGGTAGGGCGTCGCCCTGACCCTGCGACCGCCGCCACCTTTTTAACAGCTTAGCGGCGTCTGAGCCATTTTGTACTGAGTTTTCACACGTACTCTCTCTTGCCGTTCTATTTCTCTCTACCGTACCACCATTGACCACACTGATAGGAATCTCTTCATTAAGTGTTTTCTCTGATTTCTCTTGCTTTTTTTCCTCACTAACGGTCCTGCTCCCACATTCTCTTTAACTCTCAAGCGGACTAGCACATGAATTTGATTGTGACCCCTGCGTTTGAGCTTTATGGGGTGATTATTCGATAGAGGCCCGAGATCCCGATTCGAAGCGAGTATGGATTAGGTGTTTTGCCTGTAGTTTAGCATATCGCTGATTTTTGTTTTTCAAATACTAACTAAAGGTCATCAACTATGAAGTTCGAGCTGACCATGAGACTCAAATATGTAATATGGGCCAAACACTTCAACCTTGATCGGTCACGTTTTTGCTCAGCTCAGGCTAGTCATGTAGCTCAGTATCTCAGAATATACCTCAGTACCTCAGAATAGTACCTCAGAATTCGGGAGCAATGCGATCCTTTTCTCTCTTCGCACACATTTCCAGACCTTCCCAAATTAGTCCTATAGTAGTCCCACTTTGAATCTGGCTGAAACTCTTAAACGTCTGCTCGGAACATGGGGTACATACAGAATTTCCCATCTCAATTCGCAAATCTTGCAATCGATTTCGTAGATGTTGCAACCAGATTCGTAATTTTTTTATTGTGTTTCTTATATTTCATGTGATTAAAATCTCAACAATTCAACTAAAAGTTGAAATTCGATGCGGACACAATACTTTATTTCGAAAAGTGAAACTAAGTCATGTTCTCAGAATTTTTAAAAGAAAATATTGTAGGATCTTTGATCAAATAGATCCCTTCAAAAATCAGGAACGAGGTTTCTTTTTTGGGACTTTCCAAGACGGTCATGCTTGCTGCCGCACACATTGGGAATAATTACTGGGTTAGCTTATAATTCCTCTCCGAATTTTGACAATTTTGTTTATTCGATTTTTATATCGCCTAGGAAACAGCTGATCAACAGCTTGACCACCATTATGGTAGGTTACAGCATGCTAGGAAACTTTTGGGAGCTTTCAGCAAAGAATGAAGGAAACTGACCATGAAGAATCTGGAGAAGTCGTTTTTGGGGTGGTCGTATTCTTTGCATTTTTTTTTCTCGTGCAGATACTGATTCAAGGTGCACGGAAGGCGATTGCCCGAAGGAGCGATGCCTGCGCTACACGGTGAATGTGGCGTTATAATTCCTATCTCCTTAAGAACGTGGCAAATTCTCATTGCAGTTCGAGATCGGACGTTCGTTAGGAGGAAAGGAGATTTTGAGACGTTTCTGACGTTTCTCTCACACCATGCATCCAGGTATTTGCTACAATACCATGGTAATGAAGTCCCGAAGCACTGCTAATTTAGAAAAGAAGCTCCATCAAAGTTGACCGGAGGCCCAATATGTGGTTGACCTTCACAGCTCGTACCTTCTTTGCCGTTGCGATTGGACCACTGTGGAGCCCAGTACCTAGTAGGGACTGGGCCTAACAAAATCCTCCTTTTATCACTATCCTTCTTGCAACAGCGTTCGTGAGGATCGTAAAGCATAATCGTACGTACTAGTCACCGTCGTATTTTGACTATTAGTTGATCAACCCGTTGCGGGCTTACTTACCAGAATACACTCGTAATGGAACTGTATCCGACAGAAGAAATTTGAATTATGGAAAGGGACACGAAATATGAGACAGAGCAACAAATAGATGAATTCCCGTCAAAGAACGTTCTTCCGCTGCAAAGTTCCTCTCAAAATCTCAGTCTACGATAAGCGAACCAAGTTTTTTCACTAGCGCTCTTCGGCCGATGTCTGCTTTTATGGATCGCTTATAAACAACTTCATAATCCAAGTAGATTAAAGGCAGGATTAACACTTATGGTCTGACGGAAGCTTCGAATGAGATGTGTTCAGGCCAAATCGTTGACTTTTAGCTTGATAGTACACCATTCCATGGCTTTCTATTTTAGAATTCTACATAAATATGGATAGTTCACAGTCAATTCGTGAGCACTCAAGGAGCTAATCGTAAATTTCACAACTGCGTAGGTGTGGTCGTATCGCTAGAAAGAAACTAGGAGTGTCAATTAAAGAAAAACGGAAAGGAAATGGCAGGTGTTGTCAATACCGTAACTGGATAGCTCTGTATCACATCGCTGTATCGCTGTATGAAAAGACTTTTATCGTATTTGCTTTAGTTTTCTAGCTATAATATTTTCGGTATATTAGGCACGTGGCAAGATCCGCATATATCACTCGAGGTCTTCGTCTTATTTGCAATCCACGCCTTGGAAACTTATTAAGCTCATGTCTGCGTCTCTCTTGCCCAATACTACCTCGTCCCTACTATTGCTCTTGGCGCAATCTTTCTTCGACGTAAGCTTGTGCAGTGTCTCATATAAGGAGTAAAAGGATAAAATTTTGGTGGTCACAATTACAGGCTTGGATTGCTCGGCGTGCTTCTAAGTAGCGCCTCTAGCCCTACAAGCGCTGCTTCTTTTAAGGAAGCTTCGGAGCACCAGTTCTATTCCCCAAGTTTCGTGAGAGCTTCATCAAAACAGTTTTTGCATATACGAGGGAGACATGATGTGTGTACTAAAATAGGTACACTCACGTAGGAATAATAAAAACAGTGATTAAATGGTTTAGCTTTGTTGAACTGCACACGAGGTTGATATTGACACTTTATGGCTAACGTTTCGGCGAGTTCGCCTTCTTCGAAACCTTCACCAGATCCACTGGATCAGCCAAAGACAAGCACAGTACAGTAAGACTCCGGTGGACCGTATTCCAACAGTTCATACAACAGTCCAATAAAAACAGTTTCTTATGAAGAGTGTAGTTTCATCCCTTTCAGTTTGCAACTAACAGTATGGAACAATGCTGATTAAATTGTTTTCACAATTCGGAGCTTTCTAAGACGATCACGGCGCTCCACCAGTGCTTTGCAAGCGCAGTCTTCAAAAGCCGTTCACAGTAGCGATTGGGACCGGAGCAGGTGGACGACGGAAAAGAATGTGAAAAGATAATCGCGATAGCTAGCGAAAGTGACACGGGGAGGAAGCGGGCGATAGTGCGATTCTAAGCGAATAATGATGGCCGACAGCAGGTGCGTCCGCAGTGCACATAAAGCATCACAAGTGACGACTGGCTTTCGACTGAGTTGTATTTATTGATCGTTATCAACTACAATTCGCATGTATCATCTATTTCATCTATGGGCTATCGCTATGAACTACCGTTTGTCAGTTTCTGTGGAGGCGTTCATGTTGTTGAGTCTGCACTGCGAACCATCGAACTCACATACGTGGATGTTGCATGAAAATGGGACATTAGGGCCAGTGATAAAAGCCTGATGATTGTAGAGGGGAACCAAGGGTTGCAATCACCTGTATCACTTGCCGTCCTGTTGATCATCGAATTGCTCGAGCGGGCGTCACCAATGTCTCCATTCGTCTCTGTCGCATGCAAGAGTTGCTCGGTGGACCCTTGAGGGACACGAAGTCTTTCGTTCCTTTCGTTCAGAGCTTTCGTGAAGAAGTCTGACCATCGAGCCGGCGATCGTGCAGGTGTTCGTTTTTCGTCCCGAGGAATCCAGCCGGTAACCACCCTGGTCCAACGGTCAACACAAAATCGCATGACGTGTTCGGCTCACCTTATCTTCGATTCCTTGGCGAAAACGACAGAAGAAAACCCTATGGTTGACTTGTCTAGCCCTAAGTTTGACTCCTCTAACCCTGAGCCTAAGCCTAAGCTTTCGTTTCCGAGGATTGAAATCAGCGGAAACTTTCCGAAGAAGCCAATACTTAATTCCAGCTCGAGGTCAGCTCGACCGTGACGCTAACGCGTCGACAGTCCAACTGACTGAAGCCGTCGGGAATGGACCCCCTAGTCGAGAGTAGGGGAATTCATCCCCGACGTTGTCTCCCCAAAGTCGTATGCAACAAGCCCCGAGGGAACATATCCCCTCAGACTTGCGGGACTTGTTGCATACAACTGAGGGGATATATCCCCTCAGACCTGAGGGGCTTGTTGCATACGACTGTGGGGATATTTCCCCCGGCGAGCGTCGGGGCTTGTTACATACGACTGAGGGGATATACCCCCTCAGACCTGCGGGGGCTTGTTGCATATGACTGAGGGGCCATATCCCCTCAGACCTGCGGGGCTTGTTGCATACGTCTGAGGGGTTACATCCCCTCAGACCGGCGGGGCTTGTTGCATACGGCCCCAGGGCTGTACGATGGACATGGTTTTGTGGTCCAGCCTGTTTCCCTCAGAACGTAGCAAGTTGTCTTTACAATGTAAGGTCGGGCGTAGATTCGGAAAAAGGGGATTGGGGATGTTTGAAACGATTCTCTCCCACTACTGCTTCGAACCCCGGGAGCTGTTCCACGATGGCATTCGCAATGCTTGTTCGTATATACCAAAAAGACTGTGAAAACGGGAGACCCACTCAATCTGACCAATCAAAAGCAATGTTCTCTGAACACGGAGCTTAGGCTTTTGCTGATCTGGTGGGCCCTGATGTGAGGTAGCCTTCAGGTGTGCTACGTGTTGTTGTTGTGGTGATCTCATGACTCATCTCCAGTAGTGATCAGCTAGGGACCGCTCTGTTACTAAGGTCACAGAATGAGATTCACCCAGAGGTCAGACTGCTTCTCGGTCACGGCTGGTGGTGCATATGGTTTCATCAAGTCTTCGTTCTGCTGCCGCTCACTTCATCCTGATGGCGTGTGCTGGTGCATCGGCTGTGCCCAGGTGTCTGCTAAAATACCTTGGTGGTAGTGTCCGTGTGCACTTTCAAGCCGTGGCGCAAGAGGACCCCATCGAAAGTGAGTGGAGGCCTAGGATGAGGCTGACTTTCACAGCTCGTATTGATGTTGTATCGAGAAGGTCTCATGTCGGCTACCAGATTTTCGAGGAGAAGAAAGAACTTGGTCTCATGTGATCCTGTGGGATTCTTATTCTACTAATGAACTCGAGTTTGGTAGGTGACCGCTTTCACACCATGAGTGAAGAACGGGTGAATGGTGCCCCCTGTTTTGCTCGGCAATCTTTTAAATACTATGATCAGTAGAAATAACGTACAGAGGGGGGGGGGTGGGCAAAAAAAGTCACTTTGCCCATGGCGCATGTCATCGAACTTTTCGTCGCGAAGGATGCCGCTGTTATTGGGAGTGATATGGCGAATTATTCCTTAGATGTTCCACCATAAGCAGAATCAGGGCCATCTTCGCTGCTTTCACCGTCTCCAGGATATGACGTCATCTGTCATCATCGTTGAGCTCTAGAAGGCCTACCACAATCGCTCCATTCTGAAGCTGCTATATAATTTCTTCAATCAGATAACTGGTGAATGGCTTCTTAGGGACACAAGCTCTGAATATGCGAAATGGCTTTTGACCAGCGTTCCAGAGACGTCGTAATAGCCTATGGTTTCTCGACGACGACGTTCAGCTCGCACCGGGCACCATGTTTCCGTGGGAAAATCTTCTGATGTCGTCGGTGTAGAATGCCACTATGTAATTTTTTGATAGAATGGAATGTGCTCTTTAATATGCAATTAAGCTCACTCGGTTTGGTTTTGGCAAAGTGTAATTAATTCTGTTTGGAATGTGAGTGAAAGTGACTCTTTTTTGCCCCTCCCCCCTGTATATGACCCAAGAGATGGGAAGACATTCGATTAGGCTCTTTTGAAAATAGCAATCGAACGTTCAATGCATTGTTTCGTCATTGTTCTGCATTATTCTGCCGCTCGTTCGCTGTTTGGCAGTAGGACGTCCGTCATCGGCTATTTTTAGCCGACGTGACGATGTTCTCTATTGTGTAAGCGTGTGTAGCTGATAGCGCAAGCACACGGACAGAAAGTGCTTGGATGCGGTGAGCAGCGATCGATCTATCGCCGGCGCTATCAGAAGCCGCCACGGCCTCGTCGGACTCAACGACTTCCTTTTCTCACCAGTGTGCTGATTCAGCTTGTGCACGTTGCACCCCACAGTTCGAGCAGCCATCTAAGGCACCTATCGCGTCAGTGTCAAGGCCGTCACATTTTTCGTTTACCTGCGGAATCCCTCTTAAGTCGTGGACTTCACAGAACCAATGCGAATTGGAGAACATGGTGGCGCGTACTAGGGCGAAGATCAGCACGGAACATGCCGATTATGTGAGCTTAGTATTGAGGTTTCTTTACATTTATATACATCTAAATGACTAAATATGCAATATTTTGATTCGAATACAGCTTAGATACGGTTGGAGTGCTTTTTTCTTTTTTATCTGTTTTGGTCAATGTAGAAAATCCTTCACATTTTTCGAAATGCACGCCTGGGACTCAAGTCTCCGTAGAGGGGGTTAAAATCACTTGAAAGAAGTGGTAGTACCAGCAGATTCGACGACACCTCAGCCCGAGCCGAGCAGTGCCTACAAGCAGCCTTCAGCCCTCTCAAGAAATAAGGGATAAAGCATTCGGCGCTGGTCCCTTTTTTAGGTGCCATGTTTTCTTTGGGGTTAAACAGATCTCGTAACGTTTTTTTTCGAGCCTATAAATCCAATCAATACAACAGTACTCGGAAATTGCGATTTGGTTTGAGAGTACCCCTCTCGCTGTTAATACGCCTTTGTCATTTTCTTAAACATAACAGTAGTCATATATGTGCCTTGAATTTGAAAAGTTCAAGAGGCAGAAATCGACATTCCGACAGCTGCTATTTTGGATAATGTGATTAGTTAAAATCTGCTAAAATGAAATTTTCTTCGAATCCATCGCTCTCATTGAACTAGCTTAATCGACCGTATATTTTTCGTACAATCTTAGACTACATTCAATTCTACAGATTGCGAATAATGAGGACTTCGAAAACGGGCTCGGTTTCTTAGATATTCCAAACCCTCTGATTACCCGCGAAATAGAATCAAAGTCTTAAATAATGACACGAGAAATGAGACCGATTAATTTATGTTTCCATTTCCTGCTTCTCACGTTTATGCAGAATGTAAGTGCTACGATATTACGTCGCAATCCAGCACTTCCTTACAAAACCGTAGTGGTGCTTGAATGCGATTTGGCCTACACAGTGACTTGTGGCCCAGCAGCTGTACGAGCCAGTAGGTAGCCAGTAGGCAAGTGTGGTACCAACAGATCCATACATACTGGAGGGATGGAAGGTTTAATTGACCCGGACATAGTATGATCTAGGACTTTACCTGTGGTTCGACGCTCGCCGTGTGCTTATAAGCGGCGTTCCTATTATGCTATGTCTCCCCTCATCGACATTCTTTAGCAGTCATTTGGTCTTAACAACCAGCAATAGTATTCGCGAATCTGGTTGTGGATCAGAAACGCGCACCAAAGCTAGTGCAGTTTTTCTGTGACTTGGAGGCTTTTACACACACCCATCAGGTCGACCCTGCCTTGACAGTCGCTAAACAATTATGTGCTCCATTTCTGAATCAACCAATTCATCTAACAAGGGAAGGATCTCAGGTCGAAGTGACTATTTGAGTAGGGAGTACTTGATTTTCGGATTGGACAGGCAGATCGATAGGTAACACATGCATGGGTCGTTTGGCGCCAATGAGCGCATTCCTGAGGACGTACTGAATCCACCATAGGTTGGACCTGATGACATCCTTCTTATTTGGGCTGGCTTTCTAATGAGTAGTAACATACATCCTGAAATGCAAACGATAACCAAATCCTAGTACTTAGTCGAGTTCGGTGAGTGAAACTTCCGTCTCAGGCTTGTTGCAAAGATTATTGACGACCTGCTATAAGAAAGACATTGAAGAAAAACCCGAAAGCTGCACACGGTGGTTTCCAAATGAGAAATATGTGCACACGAGGAAGTTTCGTGAAATTTGTACATACCCAGATTCTTCCGAAACGACGAACTACAATCAAAAGCATCATTTAACAATCAACAGTAACTCTGGGAACTTTCAATTTCACATTACTCTTTTAGTTCGAATCATTCCTTTTTTTGATGTTACCCGTCATGCGTTCAGAATCGAATTTCCCGTGAGGAGAGTGTCATCAAGCCCTATTGGTTAATCGAAAGGTAGACATGTTATAAAAGCTACAACGCGTACCAAAAGTATGTGGACACCCTGGAATCGATTCTCAGGGGCCAGCTAAAGTCTTTTCTGTCATGAAACCTTCACCATTCAACTTATCGTGACCGGAAGTTGCGATGTTTTCTGCAGAACAATTGTTTTTTTTTGTTTTTTAGCAAACCATTTTTATGGATTTTTCTTTGTATCAAAAGTATGTGGGCACCTAGAGGTAGATCAAAGATCTGTATCAAGTTCCTGACCTATTTTTAAGTTCTCCTTTCGTTACTTGTTTTTTCATCACTTCTCTTTACGGAAAGCGTTTTCTGAAGAAGACGATGCCAGAAATGGGGTCCTCATGTTTTGACCTTCCAACTGCGAGAACGCAGGTCACCCTAGGCTCTCAACGTTGATTGAGGGCCGTTCTCATCGTTACGTGTTCAAAACATCATAAGAATAGCCTTTATTGTTTCAAATTTTTCTTTTGCTATTTTTCAGCTTCGCGCTTGTATGGTCTTCGCGATCTCAAAAAATACCAATCGGTGTCGCGTTCAACCAATTGAGCCCACGGCACGAAAGAAGATGAAGGAAGCTTCGTGTGTGAATGCCTGTTCAGGATGGCAAAATTGAAAGTCCTACTTAAAAAAGGATCACAAATGATACCCTGAACCCAATCGGACAGCGCGTTTTAGTGAAAATGATGAGATTCGAATAGCTGACGCTCTGTGAAAATTTCCTTATTAGACAACCTCGACTGTTGAAGAAGCTTATGTTTGGCTATTGGGAGAGAGCTTCGTCGTGACCAGCAATGTACCCAAGGAGACATTTCGGAGGAGGTTCATAAGATGTTTTGGGTGGTTTCTTAGGAGGAGGAAAATTGGAGATCGTTTTGCCAACGTACCAGGTAGAAGATTAGAATTATATTGAGGTGCTTGAGTTCCGACTGCAACCTATTTCGAGGAGCCAGCGGGTTCACAAAACACGTGATTTTGTAGTAAGTCCAAGGGGAGGCCGGAACTACAAGATCATTTGGGAAAGGCAACGAAGTTGTTGGAGTCGCTGGATTAGTAAGATGATTGTCTCAACCACACCGTTATCGAAAGCGTAGAGAATTGTGGTTTGCATGCCTCCGCACGCCATTAAGACGGAAAATAGTAGGTACCCCATTGTACCTAATCACGTTGGGTGGAAATGGGCTGGCTTGGGCGAACAGACGACGAGGACAGGTATCGAGAGCGATTTCAGAGCATGCAAGAATTAGAATAGTATCATGAAAGCTTTTAGGATAGGTTCCAGTTTAGATTCATGCGGAATGTTTTCTTTTGCAAAAGTGTCGCAATAGACTTTTGTTACAGGCGCGAGAAAAATTTCCAACAGTTAAAATTTTTTGAAGGATGCATATTAATCGTTGAGAAGTGATATAATTGGTACGGTTTTCGTATCAGAATTTGAATCAGTGGCGGTTATCATGATGAGAAGTCAACAGGAATTCTCAGCAGAAGGAAGATTTTGGGCCTAGATCACCACTTGTGCGTACGCAGTACCATTAGCATGTTTTCGAGTTTGACGGGACGTATATCGTGCAAAATCGAATGAGCCGCATTTATAGTAGAGGAGTGAGAATCGGTTGGTCCGCTAGAAGCAATTGATAATACGATTTGATAGCCACGCCCATCTTAGTGCAGTGGCGGTAAACTATGGATAATACCTGGCCAATTGTAGCCAATTGGTTCAATACTGCTAATCTTTTTAATAGATTTTTTGATTCTATCTAATTAGATTTTTTCTTGACAGAACATGATCATTTTTCAGAGCCTTTTTTGTTTCAAGTCCTTATTTGAGTGTGAAAGTATTAGCCGCTCTCAGGCGTCACTTTACCACGCGGCACGCGCGCAGAGTTTGCGCGGATAAGCGACCGTACTTCCTGACCCTGGCCACTGTAGGTTAAACATATGTACACATAATTTCAAGCTAAGCGTCTTCAAGTTCGAGAAGCTGCCTTGGAGATAACAGACGGCCGTTCGATATGATTTGTGCTCCTCAAAAACCTCGTTATTCTTGCTTTGCGCAACATTTTCGTCACACGCTTGAAGGCGTGACATGGGTAAGGTATCACGTGCAAGTCCGATACGAGTTGGTTGGTCAGATGTGTAGCTTCAAAATGATTTTCGTAACGTTCTGCAATGGGTGTTTGTATTGATGTGTATTATGTGTGTTTTGTAGTGGTAATCAAACTGATGTTATAGTATATTCAAACTGTTTTTTCACTCGTGGAGGGTGGAACAATGTTAGTGTTGGCCGCGTACGCAAGTTATGGATTATGGGCGGACAAACTCCATGGGACACCCGAGCCGATATGTTATTCCAATTTCTCAAGGGGGAATCGACCGGTTGTAGTGAAGGTGGAGCACCCACAAACAATTTATTTCATTATTTCTGAACAAGTTAGCTTTTTCTCGCCCACTATGACTTTGTAAAAACGGATGAGAAGTGTTGTGTTGGTGTCTTGCTTTCGTGAATGAACAAAAGGTCGTTAGGTAAAGCGAAAACATATAAAGGGTAAAAAGGAGATTCAATTTAGGGATCCGGAAGGGGGCAGATGTTTTCCTTCAGTTCCAACATGGAGTTGGTGGAATGGTGGACATGCTACACGATGGTTGTTGCTTGTGTTTTTGCATTGCTGGCTTATCCTCGTCCACGTTAGGTCGTTCCATAGAGATCGATCCTATCATTGCCCTCCTATATGATATTGGCTTTTTCTTTGTCTCCTCATTTCCAGCCGGAGAAAAGTTCTGCATTCGCGGTGATCATTATCTTTCCGGTGTACTAGTGGAAAAAGTGTCTGCAAAGAGATACTGATATAGAACCGCGGAAATGCGTCCCTAAGAAATCTGTTAGGGCGGTAACTAAGCAGTTGATGTTGTTTGGCTGGTCCGCCGTTTTCTCGCATAACATAGCGACTTGATGGTCGTCCATTCCATGCATTGGTTCATGCATCCGTCATGATAAGCAAGCTTCGTTTTTTAACAAACACGATGTTTTTCCTGGCGGATTATGGGCTTCTGCCTTGAACGATTCTTTCTTGAGTTCTCTTCTATCGGATATATAATCAGTTACGCGTCAACTTCTCCAAAGCACTCTGAGACTTTGACTTTTTTTACTTCCATTCTCTCCTGGCATTTGTATCGATCGGGAGCTTCTCACGGCGCATTCGAATTTGTTTCAAAAGCTCCTTGAAAATAGTCAAATATTCAGAGGGAAGTAAACGGAATGTCCCCTGTTGTTTGTCTGGAGTGGTAAAATTGTGGGGCAGTAAAAATTAATCAAAAGAAGCTTGCCGCGGGAAAATTCTTTGCTACGTCTTTTCCTAACATGAATATGTGCGGAGTTGTTTTCACTAGAAATAGCCACACAAAGTTTCACGCTGAAGATTCGGTTTCAAGAAGAAACAAACGTACAAAACTATATGTTTATGGACAATCGAAGGACAGCAGGCAGAGCAGGCGCAGGCATGGAAGAAGACGGGCCGTTCTGGCGGCTATACGTACCAGGGCGACGCAATTGAGAGACATCCGGTTTAAAGGGCCGCGCGAGGTTCGGAGAGTGGGAGACAAATCGATTCGAGGATGAGGATGGAGTAGATAGTGTAAGATGTTGAATGCAACGAGAGCAGGAGGCCAGGAAGAGCTGTCTAGTGAATCAACTCGAAGAACCAGAGGTTTGAGATCCCCGTCGCCAGCATTCGTGGAAAGACGTTCCGTGCGGCATTCGAAGCGAGAGCCTTTTCGAGTTTTCAATTTATAAGCAAAACGAAAGCAATACTCAGTTTTCTTTTCACTATTAATCGTAAATAATGAAGTTCTCAGCAGTATTATGCTGAAATTAAAAATTCATGATTGTGTTTCTCGGCGCAAGATTCCTTTTCAACCGGACCTAGGTTACTGGGTTGAAGAGCTCTCCGTGTATGATGTGGTTAAACACAACGGACTCCATGGGTGAAAGGGTTTCGATCTCTGGCGGACCAATACGTCGAGGATACGTCAAGCGCGCCGCTGAGCTCCACTTTTGTCGCTTCCAGACAAGACAAAGGATTGCAACGAACGGTGTTAAGAAGGTAGATTAAGTTTCACATCTCGACCATGTCTACGAGAAATAATGTATCCAGATAGTCCGTGGAGAATTCCTGAGAATCTTTCTGAGGTAGATGAGGTGTACCATAGGGAAAGGAACTGTCTCACTTGACAGCGTGTCGCTCTAGGAATCGATCCATCTAGGCTACAAAGCCTTCCAACTCTACAGGCTCGATCAGTTGTGTGCTTCTGGCCGGAAAAGGAGTAAAACGCTGCCTAGAAGACGGGCAGGCTCCCGTAATTTAAGGAATGGGATACCGAATTGCTGAGACGTAAAAAAGTGCGTGGCAAAAATCGTCGGCGTCTTGAAGTAATTTACATTTTCGGAGCGTTCTGAAGTGCAGTGAGAAATCGAGGGATGAATCGTCCTCTTCGTATTGAGATATGGGAGTCTTTGATTTTGAAATCGATCGAAATTGCGTAACACACACTCAGGGATTCAATCAGTCTGTCAGGCGTCATTGCGTATAAGCTATTGGAAGTATAATGTTTAGGTACTCTCTACTCTTTACTTGTCATTTGTTGTTTGTAATGTAGTAGGACGTGTTACTACAGTAAGTGAGTTTTAAGGACTCCTCCACGGAGAAAAGGTTCCGCCCTCATGATTACCACAAAAACAATATTTAAAAGGAATCTTCACGTAAAGAGTGAGTCATTTTGTCTTGTGTGTAGGATTAGTATTATCGAAATTAACGCCTCTTGTTCCGTTTCTTTGTGCTATGCTCATGAGGCTGGGGGGCATAAGTATCGTTTGGTTCTGTGGCTAATTGGAGAAGAAGTTTTCCGCGGAGATTCCTCTAACTTCGTAGAAACCGGATATATACATCGTTTGATGCCAAAGGTTGGCACTCGAACTGGGCAGCGCGGACCGAAAGGTGCCAAAACACTCTGGAGTCACCAAATTGCTGAAAGCATTTGAAAAAATTTTTTGGAGATAATAAGCTATTTTTTTTGTGGGCTGCAAAGCATGATCGGGATCACATGGTTGACTAAACGCACCAGTGTTAACTGGACAATCCTTGAAACCTAGTATGGCTAGAGGCACTTCTAGCTAAGGCCTGAAATAGCGCAAGAATAGGGTAAGCGTTGTGCGACTAACAAGCGATTTGCCCCAGAAATTGCCTTCGAAGAGGTTGCGCGGGAATGTACGTTTTGACCACTTGCACCCTCTTCCTGCCAATCTGTGACTTTGGCTCGAATCACCGCCACCAAAATTTTGTCTGGTATCTGCGCAATCTTCAGAATGGGATTCAAGATGCTCATAAAAAAACAAGCTGTTTTTAGGATAATGGGTCGGCCATCAAAAGGGGGATTTTGTTCGATGGATTTCTTTTTATTACGTTGTTTATTTATTCTTCTATTTCATTAGAATTGAAGACAGAAAACACTATAACACTGCAAAAGGGAGGGACCAAAGGAGCTATTTTTTTATAAATAAAAGGAATTCGTTTTCAGGCGAGCACTTTTGACTCAGAAAATTTGTTTCAAAATGCCGCTGAACCTTTTGGAAGCCATCAGATCCTAGAACGTCGCCGACGCCTTATTTAAAATTCACTTACAATTTCCCTTTTTAAGCCCACTTCTCTACGCATGGTATCTGAAACTTATCGTTGACAGGAAATTAGCCTAATTTGTGAACGATTTCTTCTTAAAGAGATTTTCTGTGATATGTATCCACTGGCCCCACTGCGGGTGCTGGCGGCAATCTCTTCCCGGAATGCGTCTATTTCTAGCAGCTTCGCATTGTAGCATTGGTTTAGAAGTTGCTCTTGCACTCGATATGTGCATGTTGAATCAGGGTCAACCCTCAAGTTGGTCCGGTTCCAGAAACTTTACGACCCCCTTCCTCTAAAAAGTCTCGATACGACCCCTCTCCTCTTCCCCATGACAGCTGAATGGTGTTTGTAGAGATGCTGCAGTGTGGCTATGAATGAGGAATTGAGAGTTCACATGCGCATCTCTTATTTAAAGGTCGTACTTTTGGTCAAGAAGAAACTGTGAGGTGAGGTAAGAAAATATGAAATTCCCAGATCTTCTCTCTTTGAAAAGTACTCGAACTCATTTGAATGTTCATCTCTCCACAAAATCGTCCCACAGGTCTGTTTCTCGTGCATGCGCGCGTTTTGGCTTTGAACTGCCATAACTTGCTTTATATACAAATTATTGCAATTATACACCCTTTTTGAAAAAAAATTTGAAGGTTATAACTTTCTAACAAACACTTATTCATTCCAAAACTGAGCGTTTAAAAAATAGCTCCGTTGGTCCGTGTTTTTCCTTTTGAATTTCCCGGGCTATTCTTCTGAACACGAAATTTCGTATTCAACTATTTACTTCTCTTCAAAACTGATTTTGTGGACGATTAACAAACTGCAAGATCACGGGTTCTGGGTCTATAGCAGGTATTGAATCTTTCCTGAAATTTCAAGAATGCAGGCCACTCTTTAGAAATTATCTTCTGAGTCATGAGAAGTCAGTTCACGCGAGAGCTCACTCTCTCTTACACAGTCATGTAGAGCAATGTTTGTGCGTGTGAACAATTGCATTTGGACCGATTTCCCGGAAGTTCCTCTACACGAGGTGCGCCATGCACTTGTTTCGGTTAAGAATTGCAGAAAAATCTAAAAGATTACCTCAAGAAGCTTACAGCTGTGAGCTTTATCCGCATCCAACCTTCATTTAGTCATTTCGCTGCGGTTTCAGAAGGTCACTTTTTTCTCACCTTTATTGCCCTTACATTAACCTTTCTGTATCTCTGTATTCATGAAGATATCCACTATAGCGACGTTAACCCTTACGCATACAATCGTTCACTTCCATGAGCCATGCACGATCTCCCTTTTGGCTTTTTGATAAAATACAGTCGAACCTGTGTTCGATTCTTCCTAAATCTTTAAAGATGCGCGTTAAATTGGATGGAGAGGTGGGCTAAAGCTAAGTTGAGGTAACGTGCGGCGCTTATCCTCGAACTCGTGACTATTTGTTAGAGCGAACTTGTCCGTGGTCTTCGAATCAAGACCCCGACATATGGAACAATCCGTGGTTTTTGTTGTTTTTTGTTTTTGCTGTCCCCGCAACACTCTGCTCTTATTTTTTTGTAATACCTTTGCACCGAGCTTATTTTCGACAGTACATACTTGGCCCCATGCAGATAATTGCTTGGCAAGACGTTTAATGTCAGTGTCAACCTCTTTTTGATTAAAGACTGAAACAAAAACTGAAGACTTGTATTTGCTGTAATCAACAATCGATTTCTAGTGAATAGCGGAGGAGAATTTTTTCTGGGCACTGGATTTACCTTTCCATCCCTTCATAGGATTGGGTAGGATCAGGACAGGTCCGTCTACCTATAGTAAACGAAAGGAGCGGGAGGGTAGTTGAGAGGTGGGGCCTTGGCTCAAGGTTTCCTTAGAGGCCAAGTCCGGGGTAGAAGTGATGATTGTTGCGCTTGCAAGTGACAGTACAAATGTGAATTGTTATGTCAGCAATGGAAAAACGGGAAGAAACCGTCGACAAGGCTGTAAATTCAACCCTCTCCCCAGTAGCAGCAAAGCGATACAGCACTGATTTGTGGGCGGGCTCAATAGTGTTGGGCGGGGCCAATACTGCATCCCAGGGCTTTAACGCCACGGCATTGTTAAAGCATCGTGTTGTGTACATGCTTTCTGCTTGGGTAGCGCTGCACATTTCTCTCGGAAAAGCCTAATTCTGACCAGAAAGCGTGGACCTTGTCTTGAGCCAAGGTATTGACGCCGTGCAGTGTCCATGGTGTCTGAGTTGTGTGACATCGAGTGTTTTTTGAATTCGTACTTTACGAGGCTGAAATGACGAATGATACTTCCAAGTGCGGGAGGGATTATGGGCCACCTGCCACGTAGATCTTTCACTTGTGCAAATTCACGAGACTGAAAACGCTATGTAGAGCTCGTTCCCAGATGGTTGGCCCATATAATTCTGTGAAAGGTGCGACACATGGGGCTAGGCAAGGGTAATAGCATTGGGACCGGTAAAGTTGTGGTCAGTTTAACAGGGTTTGGATTCGTTTACTTGATTGTTTTCCATGCTATTTTTAGCATACATTTGTTAGTGTCCAGTAGTGCGCGACAGATCCGTCTGGCTTATCATGCCGAATTTCTGCCCTAACCCCCACGTTTCCAGACTTAAGACTCAGCAGATGAAGGTAGTTGGATGCGGTTTCGCATCAATCGTAAGAAGCTAAACAAATTATGAACAAAAGCGGTCTGAGAGAAATCAGGCGATGCTAAACGATGGTGGGAGAAGGCCTAGTCTCAGTGAAGGGTGGAGCCAACACGATTTGACAGACAAAGAAATTTAGATGGAGCTGGATAAGAAGTCTCCAAAAGATACGCGAGGCAAGCTCCATTTTGTGACGCTGAGGTACATGCATTTGGTAGGAATTTTTCCCGAAAAGGGATGACGTAAAGCCGAACATTCTTATCACTTGAAAATGAAGAATACTTTGACATGTGTTTTTAACAATTCAAGGCGTAGCGTTTTCGAATGGTGCAACAAGTGAGTTCAACCCAGTTTTTGCTTTTGCTTAGGGCGAAAAACGGAAACTGGAATCTACGATTCCTGGGATTCTACAAAGAATCTGAGCGTAGCTCTTACGAAATTCTCGATTTTACAACCCCGCCTAGACTCACTCAAGTTGTCATTATTTACTACTGTGGCTTCCAGAATAAAGCTTCTCTCGATGACGAGTGGCTCACACATCTCGGACCAGGGTTAGGTATGCGTTACAAGATCCACAAAACGAGCTCGTATGCAGTATGCAAAATGACTGTGAAGGAGAAAGTACCATTCTGTCTCACGCGGGCTGCAAGACATGGTACGTTGTGGCTCTCCGCTGCTATCAAAGTGCTAAACTAGCAGTTTGAACTCTTGAGTACAAGGTATTCCATCGGGAACAGACTATTGAGAAGATGTGAAATCAGATCTACCTTGATTAGCAATTTTATTATCAAACTAACTTAGCCATCATGAATCAAGTATTTAAGCATTGTCATGGAATTTGTCTACATATACTCCAGTTGGAGTGTCTTATCGATGCCGTTTAAGCCACCAATGTAGTCTACTTGTTAACCCTTTGACGACAATGGCACCCACCCGGTGGGTGCCGCTATGTTCTTCGCGTGGGACAATGGCACCCAATGTTGGGTGCCACCTTTAAATTTCCTTCTTTGTGCATTTAAAACATTTGTCACATCTAACATCCCAATAATTATTAGCAAGTTCCATCATATCTATGTCTAGCACGACTTACAGAAATGTTTACTAAGAGCTAATTTATATAGAGTTTTGGAATGTGCCATTCAACTCGCCACCGTATAAATTGGGGGTTTAAACTATTAGGCCGAAGATTTATTACTAATCAGGACTTCTTGGTTTTCTCATAGCCCTCAGATACAGGAAGGAGTTTGAAGTATACCGGAAATTCTCGTGGACACTTGAATTTTTAGAGGTTTAGCCCTCCTTCCCTTAAAAACGCGAATTCCACGTCCAGTTTTGGAATTCTCTTGAAAAAATCCACAGTATGAAAGCCTAGAACTGCATTTATATTTGGTGTGCTGTTAAAGTCGAAAATTCTACAGAAAAACCGCTTTAAAGACAATTTTGCCTACTTGTGAGCGAGAGTTGGGCGCGCCAAATACAGGCGTGGTCCCACGAGCAAGCTACATACATGCAAATCCGCATTGTCGTCAAAGGGTTAAAGGGATCGATTCATGCTCGCACGCTCTGTAGGTCTGACTCTACCGGAAAATTTTCTAATCGCTAGAGCTATGCCATCATTAGAACTTGTCTGTGAGAAATGGAGGAGAGCAAGAACTTTATGGGAGTAATTACGATAGATGGGTGCGCCCCAAAGAAGTACGTATATACGCTGGCGGGAGTGCTGGCCAGGCCATGAGTGAGGTGTGGTTTTTCCGCTGATAGCACACATTTGGGCTTGGTATCTTGAAACGCCCCACTCCTTACCCTTCAAAAAACCGCTTTGCCTTTGGCGTGGTCATTGAAGTTTACGATGTCGTTATTGTTAGAACTTCATTATCATTCCACGTACATCTCGTGTCAAACGGCCGTATCTCGTGGTCTTGTCGCCCTTTTATTCTTTCGAGCGCACTCATCCAGACAACCGGCATCTATGCCATAAATTCGTACAAATTCAGACCCAGTTTTTGGGTGTTCGACGGTTCATTCATATTTGCTCTTACTGCCGCACCATTTGGCCTTTCTACATAGTTTCAACATCAAACCATCGCAACCAACCCTACCTTAGAATCCAACCTCCTTTGCCGTCCTTGCACTGTCAGTCTTTCGTCTGGCTGTGTCAGATAGTGGAGGGGAGAATTAGTAAGGATTTTCACATTGGTCTGACGCAACGCTTAAGCCTGTCTTTCCTCCCGAAAGAGCAGCGAAATAGCTCGATTGTTGCAAATATTAGCTTGCTGCGCTAGGTATGTCGCTTTGACCAACTTTACATTACTGTTCACCTTGCTAATCGCATGCAAATGACTGATGATTTTTGAATAGCAGCACCCGAAGATTATGTCAAGTTTTCGCATCTTGTAAAGTACGTCATCAAAATCGCACCGCATTTTAGGCATTGTGATCGCTGGCGCGTCTACTCGGAAAAGAGAGGGCGTTTCTGACAGGGTTATGAGTAGCTAAAATTTCTGAAATTTCACCACTTTGCCCTCATGATTCCATCAAACTGGGGATTCCATGTAATCCCTCAACGACATTGATTATAACTATAAATTTCTCAATGAAAACTTCTAAGATCACCCAATGAATCATTTGAATATGATTTCCATCCCAAAGCTGATGGGTTACGGCTCGCATTTGTAGAGGAACTTGATGCATTCCTTGCACTGGTTCAAGATGTGTGAGCCATTCAGCCGAAAAAAGTTTTTGGAAGCACAATAGCAAATAATGATAACTTTCTACGCGGGGTTGTAAAATCGAGAACTTCATAAGAGCTATGCTCAGGTTGTTTGTAGGGTCCCAAAAATCGCCGATTCCGGTTTCCGTTTTTTTCGCTGCTAAGCATAGAGAGAAAGCGAAAAATGGTAAGTTTTGCGCCGTTTCTACCTCGTTTATTCGCTAGGTTGTTGGCGTTTTGGTGAATTGTGGTTTTTAGGGTCTTGAGGGTTTTAGGACTTTGGATGTTTTGAACTTTGTTGCAGTATTCGATAACTCTACGCCTTGAGTTGTTTTAAACACATTCCAGAGTATTCTTCAATTTTAAGTTATAAGGAAAATTTGGTCTTACCTCTTCTCTTTTGGCGAAAAATCTCTTCTAGATTCATGCACTTCAGCGTCGCAAAATGGAAGTTGAGCTTGTCTCGCGTGTCTTTTGAAGGCTTCTTATCCAGCTCCATCTTAAATTCTTTGTCTGTCAAGCCCTGTTGGCTCCACCCATCACCATCGACCAAGCTTTCTCCCATCATAGTTTGGCACCGCCTAATTTCTCTCAGATCGCTTGTTGTTCCAAGTCGAGAATGCCGCCTAAATATAAGCGATCCGTTCGTCTGCTGTCCAATGACACCTATCTCAACTACAAAGTACGTTTATACATTTACCCGATTCTGCTTCTTCACTGTTACGATCCGCTTTCGCGTCAAGACTCATGGAAAGTTGAGCAAGCTCAGCTGAGATCGAGCATGATCAATATTTTATAGCGGCTAAGCAATGTTTCTGCTGGCTCACACGGCGTCAGATGTCTGTTTCGGTCCCCATAACCTTGATGGAGTGGGGATTCATAGAATCTTAATGGGTATACGAAGACTAATGGAGTGAAGTGCTGGGTGTTAGATGAGCTCATGTGAATGTGTCTGGTGATTCAACTCCTTTCGAAGAGTTTAAAAACTCCCTATACGAAAGCAAGCTTGACCACAAGATCCATCAGTTATTGTTATGTTTCTCCTGGACCCGCATGGTGCCAGCTAATCCCTTGTCAACAGTGATCCCATGTAGTAACATCAATGTTAGAAGTGTATTCTACTGTGCGCACACTACGAGTGGACACTACATGCTGCTCTGCAACGGACAGACTTCTTCGACAAATCTGCCAACAACCTCCGCTGTGTTTTCAAGTAGAGGAAGCAAGATATTAGTTAGAGAAACAGTGGGCTATTCGAAAATGGAGAGTAAAAGTAGTTCTTCTGGCCTTTTCTTTACCTCAATTGCACTGTTTCGTAAGACTTCATTGAATTTTGCTACATTTCGACATTTTAGAGGGAAAGTAGTGAGACGAATTTGTGCGTAGAGCAATTCACAGAGACTGCCACTGTTCCATCTAATCATATGCGTTAATGATGGTTATTTGGACAAATTAGCCTAAGTAAGATCGCACTTGATAATTTATGTAGTTGGCATGAGAATGTCGCCGTTTGCGTGACCATCTCTTTTTCCTCTTGCTGTTTTCATTCGGAATGCCCTGTGGGCTTCTTAACTAAAACTGGAGCTCGTTTCTCAGAAGCGTATTCACGGAAGTTGAAAGTCAGTCCATGTGTTACTAGGGGTTGATACATATTAGGGAGTAGCAAGCTCTCACTAGACCCCTGGGAAAGGAAGTAAGCAAACCAGCCCGTTTGGCGTTTCTGTTGGGGCCAAATGCTGATCGCTGGGAAGGAGATGGGGTCCCGAGCTGGACGGACTACTTGAACTCGGTCGGTACGGTAGAGGAGTGATGACGAAGTGGTGCAGCTAAGTCCAGCAGCTCCGCCAAAAGGGCTGGTTTGCTTACCTCAAGACTGACAATGAATCTTAAAGAAAGGATGGACCTGTGCTCTCTCGCAGGTCCGTCCTCTCTTCATGTTTAATCCTGCGGTAAGCATCAATTTGAGGCGGTTTTAGGGACCGAGTTGAATAATTCCGTCAGCTGTAGAGGCCCATCTCCTTCCCAGCATTCAGCATACGGCCCCAGCGGAAACGCCAAACGGGCTGGTTTGCTTACTTCCTGGGAAAGTGCTTTGTGAAACAGTTGACGTATGTGAGCGGTGCTAAAGAACATGTTTCCAAAAGTTATACCGTCCACAGCAAATGGCTATGGACTCCCTGGGTTTGGGTAAGGAGGTACACGGCCGCAAGCCGACGTCACAAGGGTCTTCGCGTGCTTGGCGACACATAATACGAAGCCCAAAGAGAATGAGGAGGCAAAGTGCGATCAAAACAATGGAACGTGGCAATGTATATCGTAATCTTGTGCTTTATATTGTTCGAGTACGTTGAGGTGGCGCCATATGTAAGCACGAATATTATATAGATGGTTGCATAAAGTGAATCGTATCGAGATAAGTTACCAGCAAAATCCGAAGATGGAGAAAAAGCTCAATGCATAAAGTATTCGGCGTTGGTCACTTTTTGGGATGCGCTATGCACTCTATTTTCATCAAAATTAACAATGGCACCAGTACGTAAATAGCTAGTTGTGTCCGTCTAAATCCTTGACGAAGGCGGAGAAACCGAAACTTGAGGAAAATGCGGTTTTCAATCTTTCAAGACAACAACTAACTGTTCATAACTGATGAAGCCATGCCAAGATCTAAAAAGGTCGATTGCGGCACTTCGATTAAAGCGATTCGGCCTATATGATGACTTGAAGAGCTAGTCGATGTATAATTCAACGCCTCTTACCGAGTCTGGCACTAATTAATCGACTGGAGGATGGAGGACTTGGTTGGGACAGATTGTGTGTGATTTAAGATTTGATCACGAGACCCTACGCATGGTAGAGCAGCGCCACTTGTCGCTACACCACTTCCGCCCCCCCCCTATAGATAATATATTATGATACGTTCTGAATTATTTTCATGGCGGAAGCGTTGCCCTCACTGTCAAAAGATCAATAGCTTTTTTTTCAAATTAGGTCCAGTCTCAGTACCATAACCTTCCCTTGTGAGTGTATATAGGTGTTTAGTACATCCGTAACATTAGTAGTACATTAATTAACGTACTAGTAGAAGAGCTGCTAATAATACATTGATTCTTTATTGCATAGTAATTCGACTCAAATATTCAAAACTCCTTAATATTGGTAGTTTTTTGGAAACTTAATGAATCACAGTATTACCACACTCCATATAATTGCCCGCTCGAGCTGTGCACTGAATAAAATATGCTTAGCTTCGACAACTTCTTGCTATCTGTATAATCTTTCCAATCAGGGTTGCTGCTCCGCCTTGCTACATCAACATCGATCAAGAATAATCTAAAACTTGGGTTGTTCCTAAAAATCAGTTGTAAAAACGGTTATGCCGAATCGATTTTCCGGCTATTTTCGTATGGGCGAGGCGCTCTTTTGCTGCTCAGAAACAGATGTTTGCCAGGGCAGTTTCTTCCAGCAGGGATTGATGAAAATCTTATTACCCTGAAACCACCCCTCGTAAGCTTCGCTACGGGGAAAACGGGCTGTACGTACGTGAATTCATGAAGATATCGAAGTCCATGTGGATTTTTCAGAGCCTCGAAATGGGACGCGCGGACGCGCTCGAGCCGCTCCGTGGTGACTGGAATCGCGACAAATTCAGGTCGGTTTCAGTAATTGTTTTTTTTTTCATCATTAACGAAATACTACGACTACGGCATATTCAAAACGCAATAATTTTGTCAGTGTTAGTCAATTCTTTTTGGATGAGCCATATCGGGGATTCCTCAAATGGTTTTGAGCTTTCGTTCCTTTCTTGAACGATTCTCTTCAGATTTTGATAAGTTACGCTTTTTACGTTTTTTTCTGAATCCTCAATTCAGTGATATTAAACATACAAGACACATTATTTCTCATCAAATTCCGCATGGCTAAGTGCGGCTGCAGTATTCACAATCAAAAACGATTCAGGAGTTGCTATTTAATCTTAATTTATTTTTTGAAGCGGAATACATGAAAGAAACCGCTCAGAGAATGCTTTTGAGTGTTGCTGCAAAGCTATCGAGAATGTGGCCATCTGTGGCTGAAATATTAGAGCCGCGCTTCCAGTAAACATCAAAATTGGTCGTAAGGGATTCCTAAGTGTTTTCCAAGTTAGCGAGACCTCCTAGGCGGTTCGCTTCGCTCATAATTTGCAATATTGTGACGCTATAGTGAGCTTTCATGGCGCTTCAGCCATGAGGGGGATTTCTGCAAGTTTGAGCTTTGTAAAGGGTGCTTCGTCATCGTCATGCAACTAATGTTCTTTTTCCTCTTAGACCTTGGTGCAATATAATCCTTGCATATCTTTGGGACATATTTACTTATTTATTTATTCATTGGTCAATCAGAGAGCAATAAGATAGTTTCCCAGTTAAAGACACCATCGGTTGACTTACTCAAATATCAACACAGTTGAAAGAATTCCATTGAAGGAGCTGGGCTGGCTGAAGTTGAGGGGCAATGTCTATATACGCTAGCTATTATACGCCAGCTCCATGGATGACACCGCACAGTAGCTGCTGAGACTGCAGGACGAGGATAAGGGGCACGTTACACTTAGCTCTTGAAGGCCGCAGTATGACAGGGGTGGAAGCAAAAAGCACTTCTTCGTCCTAAACATGGATCCCAGGAGGTGGTCGTGGGCAGTTATGAAGGCTGTCTACTAGTGGGCAGTGCATTGATTACAGCATGAAGAGTGAGGCGGCGATCAGATACAGCGAGCGGATAAACACAGTGGGCACCGAGGAAGTATCTATTCTTGCTAACCGCAATAATCTATGCATGTCCATTGGCATATGGTACAAGGCATGAAGTGGTTCATAATACGGCTTTTGATACAAATGTACCTATACGGTGTCATTTGCTGTTGTGTGTTATACTAACACTGTTATGTTTATCGATGGCTTACCTTGTGTGCATTATACATAAACAAATAAATAAACTGAGTGTAAAATAAGGGTGTAGCTAATCAATATACTATAGATACAAATGGCACAGCAGCCTTGCTACATACATGATGGCAGACCACATGCGCAGTTGTCCATCACTGGACATGACGCTCCTTCTATTTCTGTGTCAGGAAAGCGAGATAGAAATCTGAAGTTGTCGATCAAAGAGCTAAAAGGTGGAAATTCGCATGGGGCCGAGTGCACACGGAGAAAATCGGTCGGTAAAATATATACGCGAGGAAGAAATAGTTACCTATTTATATTCAAAAAATTGCTTATATGTACAAATTTGTGAGCACAATTGAGTGCTTGAGTTGGGCGTTCATTGAACAAGCCCTATCGCAATGTTCGCGGACTATCGCAAGACAGTGCAGCAAACAAAGGAGTGGGTAGTAGGTCCCAATGCGCTCCTGCAGTAAATTTACGCATGTATGCGCGATATGTAATTTCTTAGCAAAGTCGCGCATTCCTGCCTGCTGCCTAGTGAGCCTCCTTTATGCACTCTCAGTTAAGAACAGTGGGACATACATACCCTCCCCTTCAAGATGCGAGAAAATGTCGGGTGCAGACCACCACAAGTGACGAGGGCCTTCACAAAATGTTCATGTTTTCTGCCAATGAAATGATTAGACTGTCGCAGTTCTATTTCATCGATTGTCACTAATTACAACTATCATTCACAAGCTATCACTATGCGCAACATCTAACCAGATTTACTTGGAGGCCATCGTCAGTTGTGGTGTTTGGTCCGCAGCCGACACACTTTTTTTGAAGGGGAAGTTAGGTTGGTTGGCAGGTGAAAGCTCTGATTGCAGAGACGCTATTAGATTATAAAAACGCCTATCCGTATTTTTTCTAATTCGGAATTTCTGGTCAACCTCAAAGTAGCATTGTTTAACCCATTACGGACGGCGTGCGCCACATGGTGGCGCACGATTATTTCTTTTGTTTTTGTCACGTTTCCAGCAATCTTTATATACCCGTATAGACTCTCAGCAATGTGGAATAACATATCTTACCAGGACCTGGACGAGTGGATTTTTGACAAACCTCCAATAAATTTTACATAGACTTCCTTAATTTTTATAAGCTTACTATTTGATGAGTGACTTACGGATGGTTCACTCCCCTTCCCCTAAATATATCCACATTCTTGCTCGGAGTTGTTGTTCCGCATTTCACCTTGATATCACCTGCAGCTCCCACTCATTCTTTGCACCCTAGTTTCGAAGCGGAAAGGCGGGTTACGAGGTTGTCGTCAATGGAAA
The DNA here is from genome assembly GCA_036418205.1 of Ostertagia ostertagi. NCBI lineage: Eukaryota > Metazoa > Nematoda > Chromadorea > Rhabditida > Trichostrongylidae > Ostertagia > Ostertagia ostertagi. The sequence continues at coordinate 34,484 of MU868749.1, read as the reverse complement.
TCTCTTCTTTTGGGTGATGAGACAATGACACCTACCTTAAGCCCGGCCTTAACCCTGGTGTTCGCATAAGCTTACATAAACCCTACCTTGTGTGGCGGCGTGCGCCACCATGTGGCGCGCCCAACAAATACACTGGCCGACCGTTATGGGTTTACGAACTTAAATTTTACTCTAAAACAACATCATTTTATACGGGGTGATATATATTTTGTGAGTCTTTTTTGCTGCTCTATTTGCTCACATCTTCAGAATTTTCTTTCATGATAACGTAGGTCCAATTCGAGGCCGACGTCTTGACGAGTCCACTCTAAGGAAATGATCAAAGTACTCCAAAAATTTCTTCTAAAAGAATAATGAGATCAATCACTCATGCTTTTCAGACTTAGTCACAACTTCTCCCAGATATTCCGTTTTTGTTTTTGGACGTCTGAACAGTAGAAATTTTAGGTCTGTTTTCGACGAGGTAGCAACCAACCATTGAATTCTGGACCAATAACCATATTTGAAAAAAGGCGACACGACTAATTTAACAACTTAGTAGCGGATTTTTTAGAGGAAATCGTGGCCAAGAAGTGAATGGTACATCACTGATCGATTCCTCCAAGTAGAAAACAGAGTAAAGCTAGATGCTGGTTAGACTAATTTTCGTCGACTGACCTCCTTCGTCGCAAGTTTGGCAATGCAATGAACATAGAGAAAAAGTAAAAGGTTTTTTGTTGGATAACATTGCTCAGACGATTAGGGCGGAAATGGTGTAGTGGCAAGTGGCACGCTTACCACGCGAGCAGTCCGGGGATCAAAGCCTAGGTCGTGAGTTGCCCCGGCCAACCAAGCCCTCCATCCCTCCGGGGTCGGTTAATTGGTACCAGACTTGTCTGGGAGGATAAAAACTTTGACTTGAACATCGGCGAGCCCCGCAAGTCATTGTATAGGCCACATCGCATTCAGACGTCAGTGCGAAAGTACGAACGGAAGTAGATTGCGTGCCGCATCCCAAAAAGATTTAATTTAGGCTCTGGTAACATTATGCAGTAACATGCACTTGGAGGTTAAATTTCCTGAAAGAAAACACATTACTTATCGCATAACCTAACAACATGCGGATAGTTAGGTTCGAGAATTTTGTTGGCGGCTGAACGAGCGTTGAAAAAGATAAACCTGTTGCAACATGGCGAGACCACCTTTTACGAGGGGCGGTGGGGCCAACCTGAAAATCGTAACACGCAGAGGATCCGGCGAGGCATTGGGGGAGAGTAGGGGTTTTTTGGGTATTTCTTATAACTATGAATCATTTAGGAACTAATGCGTAATTACCAACGACAAGGTTCTGCGAAAGCTAATGTCATTTTTACGAAGCTTTGAATCGCATGCAATCGTTGTTTGGATACTTCCTCTTATTTTTTTAATGCCATAAACATGCGGATGAAAAGAGTGAAGTGACTCTATGGACGGCAAGAGAGGTGTTCTGATTGAAACATTCGGGCTGATGATGTTTTGCTTTCACTGCGACCAAGGTGAACAAAAAAGTGCTGCCTTTTCATTAATTTGCACGTTGTTTTGATGAGAATTTCTCTACTATGTCCCTAGATCACCTCCACGAAATGAACACTGCTGAACCTTTTTGCGAAATTCATGTTCACAGGACAAGATTCACGGATATCGGCTGAAGCGGCGGTGCTCACGAAGTCGAAACACTCCACAAATTACTGTTACTTACTTCGATTAAGGATGATGTGAAACAACGGCGGCTAGTCCATTTCCGAATTCTTTCAGCCAGGAAGTTCTAGACGCCCTTGATGAAATGGCCGATGACGAATCGCTATTGCTTGAGGCCTGTCGACAAGATTCCCTTTATCCGATCTACTTTGAGCATATCAACGCTGGTCGAATGCAGGTGAGTTCTTCGTTGTTGCCAAAGTCAGGCATTTGTTGGGTAACATTTTAGAGTTTTGGGATCAGTACGGCAGCCCCCGCTCCCCTCCTCTTGAGGAAATTTCCATATAACAGCCCTTCCTTGGCTATGATGTGTAGTAGTCTTGTCTATGATAGTACCTCCAAGATTCCTCTCTCCATTTTTTCAATAACATGCACTAGTCCGTATAAAAATTTTACTAATAAGTACCAGAAGCTCGAATTGTAAGTATTTCAAAGAGACTCTGAAGAGGAAATGTGCTAAATATGTAACGCTATATGATGCAGAGGAACTCCTGTGCATGATTCAAGACATAGTACATAGGTACGTTTTTCATTGGAAAAAGCAACTTGGTGCATTCCTCGAGATTTGATTTCACTTCATGCTCTTATGGCTTTTCACTTACTCTTCACAAAACTTTTTCATTGTCGCCACTGTTCTGTGAAGGTGTAGTAAAAACTGCGGTAGGACTCGAAAAAAGGGCAGTTGCCAGTACGATGATTTGGCGAGTAGTCGTGGAGAACGTTTCTACATAAACCTACATTATGAACAACTGTGTATAGCCCCGGAGGTCGTTCTTGACTTTTGGCCTCCTCATAAAGGGAAAATTTAGTTCTATCAGGCTATGCTCAAAAATCAAATCTTCCTTGAAAGTTGATGTCTCAACAAATTATTGTTTGCTATAATCTAGAGAATCCCAAGTTTATCCCTGAGCGTTAAATGTGTGAGGAAATGTATTCATGGTAGAAAATTCTGGGGAGAACACAACTTAAGCTTTGCAAGAAGGGGTAGCCAAACCAACAGGATCATAGTCCTTTTCAGTTTGCAACGTTTCAGTGTTCTCCTTCGCTCACATTTATGCCTTTTTTCACGGTTGTGTTCTACGAAGAGAAAGCTCTGGAGAACCTTGCTTGGCTTGGCTGCTGCATCTATAGCAAAACTTGGTCTTCCTCAATATTTCTTGCTTGTCGCATTTTGCTCGAGAGTGAACTTTGTGCTCGTTCAATCATGCTGGACATGATTCGCTGAGGCATCAATTTCTAAAAAAAGTTTCGATTTCCTTAAAAATTGGTGCTTCTCAAGCGCGTCTTAGCAGGACCTAATTTCCTCTCATGACGCGGCTTTTTTTCTGGTCTTATAGCAAAGAACAACGTTCGGAGCTCTTCTCTTCGGAACAGCTTTCTGTGGATGTTTTTCGTGAACTAAGTAATGGTAAAATCCCCCTTGTTGATGATCAACAGCAGCTCGTTCTTTCTGGAGCAACTTGGCCTTTCTCAGATTCCTACCGAAGTTTTTATTACACCATCATCTCAAGAAGAACATTTGCAACAATGAAACGGTCTCACGCAGCATTATTGAAAAGCCGTCATAGAACGCGAAAAGGAACCATACTATTGTGGAGTGCGCCAAAGCGGTTTTCCTCCGAGATCTGAAAGGGGAATATATGTGCTCTAAAATTGAGATCTGGTGTTCCTGTGCAAAAACGAAATAGTACTCAGCTTATTTTCTCTTCGAGAATTTTTCCGAAACTTGCTCCTAAAGGTCACAAATAGGACTCATCTCCATCCTAATTCGGAAATTCTGAGAGGTGGCTGTTACTGATTTAAACCATAACCAGATGAGAATCCAAATAGAATATCCAAAAATTTCAGCCGGGCTAGCGCTGCTGACGTTCATCTAAAAATTTCTAAATGTCTCCATCGATTTCTGATTTGCGTGTCGTTGGTAATTCGAACTTGAAAGTTCCTGTTTCAGTTCGCTTTGCTATTCCTTTTTGCCCTTTGCGTTGCGCAGACGGTACTGACGGTATTGCTCCAGGAATGGATCCTCCTTATGTTTCTGGCCGTAGTTGACGTAAGTATTACAGAGTCGGATCAGTCCTGCAGCCTATTGTCCTCACTGCTTACGAAGCAGTGATGGTTAGTGAAATGCTAGGTAATCCATCACATACGAAAGCTGGTCATCAAACTACATCTTCCTTATCATCCTTCACGTTCTGCGAAGACAGTGGGGACTTCGGAGAATCTTGTCCTACTTACTGGGAGAATTCATCGTTTTTTTTCACGCTGTTGCTAACCCAAAGTTCACAACTCGATTTTAAGGTCTTCATTCTTGGCTGGGTAATATTCCACAAAGGCAACTCTATAGTGCTCTCATCCGTGGTCATCCTGTGTTCAGTGGTGAGTAAATTTACCTACTTTTCAGGAACGTAAACTACCTTCTTATGAGATCAGGGCGTTTATCAGAATTACACTGGTGCGATAGCGTGCTCATGCAGACCTCAGTCTGCGAGCAAGAGAGTGGGTGGGTGTCATTAGGGTGATTTTGGCTAGAGAAATCAGAGGTAGAAAACCACAGAATTGGAGAATGAGCCAAAGGTATGTGGGCCAAGGTTCGATCTGTTCAAGAGAATAGCTTATCGGAAGATTACTGGATCGTAAGAGGAAAGTCTTTCACCACATGAAGCGTTGTTTCGAAACAGTTTTTTTCTATTTTATAGAGACGCACGCAGGGAGCATAGAACCGAAAATAATTTTATCTGAGCGGCTCTGGGAATGGAAAATCATGTCGAAACGAAGGCCTGTGGTTCGTTCGCCACTGCAGACGAATTATCGCATTCATCTGATTCCCACTTTCTTGGGCGTGTATGTCTAAACTTATTCAGTGCACAAAAATCTTACAAAATGCGGCTGTTCAACGCTTAAATGCTGTACAGTTCATCAATAATGGAAAGGTTTCACTTCTCGAGGAAAATTTTCTACCCTTTCTTTGGCAATCCCACGACCGCTTAGAAAAAATGATCATCATTTTCATGTTCCATGCATGTGCCTCTATTGCATGCAACGAACCGTTTTGAAGAAAACGCTTCATTTCCTGAAGGACTCTCCTGGTCAGAGGAGTGTCAGCAGAACGGGTAGATGTGGCAAGCCCATCCAGATGTTAAAAACAGGCAGACACGCATACCAAGAGAGAAGTTATTGGTAATTTTGTAGATGATAGTTTTTGAGACAAAATATAGAGCCGCAAGGGTAGCATAAATGGAGTTGAGGTGATAGTGACACAAAGGTAGAAGTAACTTAAATGCAGTCATATAGTCAGAAGAAAAATAAAGGCAGGCAGGCAGAGAAAATTTGAGACTGACTGATAAACCGCCAGTCAGACCCAGATAGAGAAGCACAAGTACTGCTGGTCAAACTCAAAGGGCGAATTAAATAACATAAAACCTATTAACAATCGAATGGAATTTATAAAGTGTGGAAGCACTTGTCGAATGTCAGATACAGAAATGTGAACGTTAATCGGTTCCAGATCTGCCTGGGTATGGCATAAAATAAAAAAGACCTCGCAAGACGGGGAAAGGAACGAATCGTGTCAATCAGCTAGCAGTTGCCGTGCTCGGGCGGTATTTTTCTTACCAACTTCGCCCATAGAAAAAAAATGGTATAATCTCACTCAAGGAAGAACTATTGGGAATCTGGAAAAAGGACAAAATACTGCGGGTACAGCGCAAGTACTTGAGTTGCTAGCTGCCCTATTCACGTTTATAGAGGCTTCACAGACCACATCCGCTGCTACATAAAGAAGAGGAAGTGGTCCTACCAGAAGGCAACGGAACGGAGGCACGCAGAAAAGCGTTGAATGATGGCACCGCAGCTTTTATGCGTGTTACGCATTTCATCAAGCTATGTTATTCAGCAGTGCATGTCATGCAAAATCCTTTCGTCCTTAATTTATACACCAGTGTAGAGTAGGCACACAGTCAGCACGTGGGCAGACGCACAAAATAAAAATGTGAAGTAAGCAAACAAATGGAAAGATAGAAAGAAAAAAGTCACGGAAAAAAGGCGCACTCAAGGAAGAAACACACACGTGAAATTGGTAGAGGCAGGTGGTTTAGCTACCGTCGGATGGACAATATGACATTTCAGAAAGTAAAAGAGCAGCTGAAAGAGGCGGAGCAACGGGAGCTCGAGACATTATTTTTTGATTGATTGCGGTGGGAAGAAAAAAAAGTTTATGGGAAGTTCACCAGGATAGCTTTTGTTTGGTGCTGTTTCGTTTAACTGAACGGCAGGCGTGTGGATTAAGCAAAGCCATCACCCGGACGTCAACCGATAAAAACTGGTTGTTGATTGCATGTTTCAAGCATAATTACAAATAGTACAATAAATGGAAATGTATTTAAAAATAGAAAATGATTTTCCAAACTGAAGACCGCCAGTGGCTAAGCAGAGCTTTGCAGGTGCTGCTCGCATGCGCTCCTTACATAGTGCACTCATCACTGACAGTGCTAATACTATTTCTATGCTATACGCTGCTACCTCTGCCTTTGATTCCTACGGTGGGTCTCTTCCATCGGTTTCTTGGTTTATATGTGAAAACTCATAGATGAATCAAAATTGAGGTTTTCCTCCCTGCTTCAGGCATCGGCAGCTGCTGTCGTCTCCGCAACGGGTCTCGCTATTCAGCTTATAAACAATGCCGATGGAATCATGGTAAGGGTTATATTGGATTTCCACGGGTCCAAAGAGAGATTTGAAAAGTTCAACCAACCACGTCCCCCTTTCCAGCTTGTAACACATGCGATTCTTTTCTTTGCTATAAACATTGTCGGTTTTTTCGTGTTTTATCCATTAGAACTGGTGCAACGGAAGACGTTTCGAGAGACGAGGTACGCTATTCCATCTAACTGACGCCAATTGCAAACACCGGTTCATCGACTGAGCTTTACAGAAAATGCGTGGAAACGAGGATGATGCTCGTTAGGGAACTGGACAAACAGGAGAAGATTCTGCTCACGTGCGCCGAAACACATAGCCTATGAGGTTTTCTGCCTTAGAATAACAAAATGTTACGAAAAATACCTATGTGCTGGAATGGCGTTCGTTGACGAGCGCATGAAAACGAAGTGTAACTGAATTCAGGTGAAAGACGACATGCAAGGGCACGAAAAAGAACAGATGTTCCACAAAATTTACATACGAAAGCATGAGAACATCAGGTTAGTTGAGGCTATGGCTCAGTAGTTTTTCCATGCCATTTAAGCGGACCGTGTGTTGGCCTCATACGGAGCCTCGGTAAAGTCAACCATGCGTTGAGCGTTCTTACCGATTAGGTCGTAGTTGTGATTTGTTCAGAGAAGAAGAAGTGATTTGTTCAATGAGTTTGGGTGGAACCGCAAGTTTCTGAGGTTACAACGATCGTATACTTTCAAAACCGATTCTGTGTAAAAAATATTATGCTTTCAAAACCGATTCTGTGTAAAAAAATATAAGTCTCTCAGAAAAATGCAAGCGTGTCCTCCCAAACAGTCGTGGGAATCCTCCCCACTAAAATGTTTCTCATGTAAACTTTCTTTTTCTCTTTCTGGGAAGTCAATCCATCATCCATTTAATTATGAAGCGTTTTGGTGCCATGAACCCGATTTCGAAGCGAGCCTTGCACGTGCCATGCCGTGCGCCACACCTGCGCCATGTTTCTGGTTTGATGATGCATTTAAGTCCCTATTTCCATTGTTCACGGCTCTTATGATCCTACCCCTCCCCAAGGGCCAAATACGATTCATACTTGCACCAACGGATGGTCGACCCTAGTTGGGAGCCGTACTGACGGCGAGATTTTGCCTGAAGCCGGCTTGGTCCAGGGCGTCTAGCGTCTACAAATTTCTGAACAAGTTTCTCATCCAGAAGTTAAAGACTGGATCTTATCCCATGCAACACTACCCACCAGACGGGTTTGCGTCTTATCCGTTCCAGTCCCGCTCATCCAAAGTGGGCTCAAATGTTGCTGCATCCTGTCAGTTCTACAAAGAGTTTAGAAATCTATTTAGTATATCCCGGACGGAATTCAGTTCGGGATTTGATCCCCGAACAATGTGCGTGGGAGAGGGCGTCCCTCGATGTTACATCACCTCCGCGCATCATAATATTCATGCCTAACAGATCAATGCTGTTCTACGCTGGTGTGCAAAACTTAATGGCGGACGCAACTTTTCCGTGATGTGTGCTGCCAAGTAACACAGCTCGATGGAAATCAACTATGCGTAGAAAGAATCACTACACCACAGTTCCGAAAGCAATTAAAGGGACAGTTGTAAGGTCCACAGAGTTGCCAATAAGTCACATCACTCACTTTATCAAACTCGTGCTTAAGTTTTGCAGAACAGTGTATTATACTTCTTGTACTAATTATATTTGGTTCGTATATTTCAGCATTCTATTCGCCGATATTTGTGGCTTTACCACTCTCGCATCGGAATACACAGCAGAAGAGTTGGTGTTAATGCTTAACGAGCTTTTCGCACGATTCGATGCTCTAGCCGCTCAGCACAACTGCATGAGGATCAAGGTAGGTATTTCAGCCTTTTCTCGTTACTTCTTGGGTTGCTCCGAGGCAATGACAAGCATCGAATGGTGATGTTGGGGCAAAATTCGCACAAAAAAAATAAAGAAATTTGATTTCGTTCATTTGTCTCTTTGCTTACCTATTCTGTCTTTCTCTGTTCTGCTCACTTATTTATATTCACTTTTTGGCGCATAGAAAACGAAGGTAGCCTTCTTCGTCTATTCATTTGTTTTATGCACACGTCTGTTACTCATTTACATCGTTACTTGATTATTGATACTTTTAAACCTGGAAGGCACTATTGCACTAAACGGGGCCTCCTTTGAGACTAAGCCCAAGGGGCATCTTCAGAGAAAAAAATTGTTCGCTCATCCCTAAGTCTCTCTTCACCTTTCTAGGGCTCTAGTCCTAGTTTTTTTTTGGTTTATTTCTAGATTGCAGCAAAATGAGATGTTTTGCAACGTTTGAAAATGCCTTGTCACCACAATGCCCCTGTATCCTGCGATAGCGAAAGTTAAAACAGCTTAAGCAAGCCTGGTGTCGGGGGGGGGGGGTACGGAATATATCTCTGTAAATATTATTTATATATATATATATATATACGCATAAAAAAGGCTGAAACTAAACTGATTCTTGAACAGGCCCATTTCTGACTTACAGGTGACAAGTCAATGTTCCCGCATCCGTGCACCGCTGCAAAGCCGACAACGCTTGCAGTAAAATGTCCAATCCAGTGAATCACTCTACTGTGTATGTACTGTACACGCAGTAAATCCAACCATTACTTGCGCAAGTGTGACTCGTTCCGCGTAATTGTGATCACAGGGTGGAATCCAAACGGGAAAACCGGACCTAATGACACTTATCCGCAATGCCTCCTATAGTTCCTTGCTTTCAGATCTTGGGCGACTGTTACTACTGCGTCAGCGGTCTGCCGGATGTCAACCATCACCACGCCGCGTGCACGGTCGAAATGGGGCTTGACATGATCGAGACCATCAAGTGCGTATTTTTCTTTGTTGCTTGACGCTTAATAATATTCATTGAGATTATTTTCCACTTGACTCGCTTAAAGTTACGTGAGGTAACAAAACACCAAAGTTGCACTATTCTCATATTGTGGAATGGATCAAACACTTCGCTTCGAAAATTTCCCTTCCCTTCTTATTCGATGCCATGATATTCTAACGCTTAGCAAAAGCTTGGAAAAGAAACACTGGGCAGCTTTCCTTTTGCATAAGTCACTTTTGCTTCAAGGGCACATTCTTGAATTATCTCTTAGAACAACATAACATGTACGTGATTAGACGCAATGTGTCTGTTCACATGCTGGAAACTCTTCAAGACATCCTTACTGTTGATGTTGAAAGCACCTTTCAAGTCTACCTCTTTGGTGATTTCATTTGGGAAGAAGGCAACTGTTCCTGAAAATGTGTCAGTTTCAGGCTGGTACGAGATATGACACGAGTCAATGTGAATATGCGAGTCGGTATCCATTCTGGTCGAGCTCATTGCGGTGTGTTGGGACTAAAGAAATGGCAGTTCGACGTGTGGAGCGATGACGTCACTTTGGCAAATCACATGGAAAGTGGAGGTCTGCCCGGGTGAGCTCTTCAGTAAATGACCTCGTCGAAAGCCTCCTTGATCTGACTATTTTCACATTATTATAATAAATATCCATTCTTAAGGATATTTTTTGATCTCAGATTAGACTTGTGAGTGGGCGTGGTTTTTACAAGGGGGAGCCATTGCCTAAATATCGTTTTTTTGTCGTGTGCCGTCGTGAGCATTATCCCGTTTGCACTTTTGCGACCTTATCAATTTCAATATATTGGATGTATTGGATATATTGGACTCTAATCGACTCGTCCATTAGAGTCCAATGTACCCAATACATCCAATGGGCGGAAGTGGCAAGTGGCACGCTCACCACGCGAGCGGTCCGGGAATCAAATCCTGGGTCGTGAGTCGCCTAGGCCAACCAAGCCTTCCATCTCTCCGGGGTCGGTTAATTGGTACCAGGCTTGTCTGGGAGGATAAAATACACTGACTTATACATCGGCTGGCCCCCGCAAGTCATTGTGTAGGCCACATCGCATTCAAACGTCACTACGAATGTACGAACGGAAGTAGAATGCGTGCCGCATCCCAAAAAGGGACAGATCAACGGCAAATGCTTCATCTTTTTTTATGCTTTAATCGACTCGTCTGAAATACCCTTGGCTTTCAGGCGTGTTCATATTACTCAGGCCACCTTGGACTCGTTGAACGATGAGTATGTTGTCGAAGAAGGCCATGGAGAAGAACGATCCAAGTACCTCGCTGAACACCACGTCCACACCTATTTGGTCGTCAAGGCTAAGAACAGTCAAGGATCTACGCGACCGGTAGCAAGACTGGTAATCTTTTGCCAATACGATCAATGCTATAGTGGTACAGTACACGATAAGTAGTTTGTTGACAGTGATAAAAAAGCAAAGTCAGAAATACATTTCACGATTGAATGGTGCGGTAATAGCAATGGAAAATGAAGGTAGATGTGCGAAGTAGTCCGTCAGCGATGAAAAGGAGGGAAGAAACCAGGAAACATCGAAAATGAAAGTCTCTATCCCTGGGCAAATGATGATTCTACGGCTAAGAAACACTGAGCACTTAATGAAGAAAGCAGGAGACGAAGAGTGGGAAACTCGCTCCCACACATATGAAGGAATACTGTCAGCGTACTTGCCTGTTGAGGCTCCTTCTATCACAGCGATGTTCCTTATGGCTAATCAGGAATTCATCTATGCAGGATGCAGAGGAAATTATGAGGATGTATTTTCAACCCAAACATATTGTGGTCTTGTCATTCGCAAAGCTTAAATGCTTTTTGCATTTTTTCTATTTTTCCTTGCTCACTATTTTAGTCCATGGATTCCTAAGAGCATCCATACCTTGCAAAGCGATTTTCACAGAATATCCATCACAAATCAAGGGATTTCCAGAGCCAAAGAAAAGAGAGTGCGCAGAGTCAGAGAGTTTCAAAGAAGGGCCAAGTACGAAGTGGAAAGTGAGGAAGAAGAAATAAATAAATGAGAATTAAGATTGCAGCGAGGAAAAGAAAGAAACAGCGAAAATTGTACCATATAAGCTTAGCATTACCGATGTAATTCAGAGAATTAGGGAGGATCGTGGTGTGCAAGCTCCAGCGTGAGACAAGAGTAATGTGTGCGCTTTACCTTATCGTGAAGGTGTGGGAACATTCACAGCATTCGCTGAATTCTGAGAACGCCTTTTTTGCAGTTTTTCTCTTCTTTGCCAATGTCTGTTCAGAACTGCTTTGTCGTAAATATCCACTCAGCAAAGTTTCAACGCCTAGGGCTTTGGTAGGACCTCGTCTCTAAACTCTGCACTTGACCTCGAACTTGGAATTCATTGAAGTTTTTCTTGCTCTCCTGAGACATTTTTGTTATGGATTGGCTCTGATGTGTTGCACTGCGCGTTTTATACCATGGGGTTCTCTGTCATCTCTCTAATACGGGTGGTTAGTTTATAAATAAATGAATCAACTGATTGATGCCAGGAAGAATTGCTTTGAGAAATAGGCACTTCTCCCATATTAGCTATTTTTCTCATGAGACCTTTCCATTTTTCCCATAGATTGATGATAGTTTTAACAAAACCTGCAGTGCAATCTGAGATACTGACGGCGATGTGGCAGAAACATTAACCTTGCTAGCGCCACGGTCGCTGCACTAGAACTGATTCACCCAGTTTCCTAAATAGCCTGTGCTCAGGTCAGTTAACCATCTGAGAAGGGAGAAGCCATTGTGGCTGATTGCACCGTCCAATGCCCCAGCTCGCAGCGCGTCCGGTCGTCATTCGCTCGCAGCGGCACTCAGACGTTGATTGAGTTCATTTAGCGCGAGCTCAGCCATTCTTTGTTAGAATTAGGACTTCACAAGTGTCTGCATAGGCTGATGGCAAATCTTGGGGACAGTTACTCTCTCCAATATCCCCCGCAATTGCTAATGTGATCGTTTTAAAGGCTATAGTGACTATTTACACTTCTTTGCCTTTGAACACCACAATTATAAAGTGCTCAGCGTTAGCGCCTCCATCTGAGATACAATACGTATTGAGCCGCTATTCAAATTACAGAGCTATTATTTGAACAAATATTTGTCTTGTGTCGCGATGTGGCTTGAAGGTTTGATCTTTCGCTCACTTGTTTTCGGATTTATGACATATAAGAACACGGACACAAAAGTGGAGGTCTGAGTGGCCATAGGTTTGTTTAGGAAACCTTCTTCTATGTCAATGCAGAAAGCAGCCGCTCCAAAGAGTAAAACTTTTTCCTGTTTGATGACCTTGCTCCAATATGAGGATGTGAGCACATCAATGTCTAAGGTGTTCCCAGCGTCCACCCACTGTGAGCGGGGCCGCTTACAGCGGGTGGAGCATGTCTCTAGAAGGGACGGGATTTCCTACAAGCTCTCCATAATTTAGTTCAAGGAAGTCCCATTATCGGGAAAAAGTGGATAGGGATCAGCGGACGGAAGCTTTTTTGCTGTTAAAGGAATAGTTAGAGATTTCTGATATAATTCTTTTGTTTTGTCCTCACATAATTTCCTTGTAGCAGATGAACAAAGAGCTTCGCCTGACTGGACACGCCTCAACGCTGCAAAGAGGACAGAGCCTCAGGTACGACTATGAGTACAAGCTGAGTAGGGTGAGCAAATGTCAGGGATTTCTCAAATGATGGAGGGCGTGGGGCATATCTCCGTCTCTTGTGGTTAGGCTGGGGTTGTATTGAATAGAACCGACACTCATTGCTTTGGAAAGGAACCGTGAAACTTAATTAGGTTGCAAGGAATTACGAGGAAGTCTCCATGAAATTTAGCTAACTCGTTCACTTCTCCTCACGTTTATAACACCATTTACATTTTCCTCTGCACCCTACTCATCTCGCTTTCTCCATGAAGCTGGACTTCCTTATATACGCGCGTTCAATAATGATACAACCGTGTCATTATTGATAGCAGTGTTGACATCCGAAATGAACATCTCAAATGTTCAAGATCTCGTAGTTCAAAAAGTTTCCGAAAAAAAACTGTTGAAGTAAAAAAACGTGTCAAGTGTGGGAGCGAATTTGAGAATCACACCAAATTACAAGTAGGGAGTCGAAAGACTTTGTGTCCATTTCTTTAGAAAATGTCGCTTTCCCTGTGTCTCAAAATGATACAGCCACCTCATTTTTCACTGGATAGAGGGCTTCATTGGCTTGGAAGACGTATAATCCAGAATTTCACCCCCGGTGCGCGTACTAAGCAGCACTCCTGCCACCACACCATTTCTGCCCTAGTGAATAAATAAGTAAAAATAACTGCCTGACGCGTTCTCCTTTTTTATTAACGATTCGCTATTTTTCATTTTTTTTCGAGTAAATTAGCGATTCTCTATTGTGACGAAAGAAGGAAATACTGATAAGTATCAACCAATTTTATCAAGCGAAAATGAAATACAGCAAAGAATTATGAGGTGGTTTTAAGATTTTGGAAGGCGAACTCTTCTATGAACGAGCGCAATTTTTTTTACTTCCTCACCTAGATTTGGTGTAAATGTAAATTTGCGCTTTGACACATACCACTTCAACACTTTTTCAGAGACTCTCTGAACCACGATTTCAAACAATGTATGGGTGACTCTATCTTTTTGAGACGCAATGTAGTTTTGAGCAGGACGGAAGAAGGTAGGAGTAGAAAGTGGAGATGGAGCTGGATTGTGTGTAGACCCTGAGTGGGATCGGTTCCACTAGCTTGCCGGGGGAGGCGGAGCTGAAGCCATATATCCTTGACATGGCTTACCCTGGCTGAAGGAGCTTCAGCCAGGGTAAGTCATGTCAAGGGTTACTTTTTTAGGCAAGCGGTGAAACCGACAAAGCCACTGAAGGATGATGTCGAATCACATCTGAAGCAGGGAATCCAGGCGATAAACAAGGAGAGTTGGCGGCAAACTCATTGCCGTCGCATAACATTGAGATTCAAGGAAGACAATGTTGAGAAAAAGGTTTGTGTCCAAGAATCGTTTTTTGATTGATAATAAACATAAGAAAAATTCCACCTAACAGTAACTGTCATAATACTTAACTTATTAGATTTCACAACCATCTACCACATATTTTCGCTGTCAATTATCAGTTTTATTATTAAAGGCAAAAATCGTATGTAGTTCACGAAAAATCCTTACAAAGTAAGGCGGCTCGTTTCGTCTTTATCCTAAATAAACCTCTTTTGGTTACCAGCCTGGGAAGCCCCCCATCAGTGGGAGTATGGCAACCGAACAATATGGATGAGGAGTTAGACCGTTGTCGGAATAGATACCAACAGGTAGAAATAGCGCATAATGAGATATTCAAGGTTATTATGAAGAAACGTACAAGAACATAATTTGGAATTTGAAAAGGAAAGAGTAGTATATAAGATTAATATTCGCTACAAACGCAGCGAACCTGTGTTCCAAAGTCGGCTATCAGTCGTGGAGCGTGATATACATGCTCTGGAACATGCTTATTCAATTAGACAGACTGTAACAGCAAAATAAAATAGATTAAGGAAATAGGTTTAGCAACCAGCATAATTACCTGGTTCTAGACCGTCAACACAAACTTTTTGTAATATTGTTTGACGGTATCTGTAAAAGCGAAGTT
>MU868749.1:1833-18823 GCA_036418205.1 Ostertagia ostertagi | reverse complement strand
ATGAATTCCTACTATATATAAGCGGCTAGCGTGTGTCTGTGTGGTGTGTGTGTGTGTGTGTGTGTGTTTGACCGGAAATTCATAGCTCGAGTCACAGTAACGATAGCGCAGTGGTTCTTACATATGTTATAGGGGGTGGGATGGGGACACAAGTGGTACGTGATAGGAAACTGATAACGACTGATAATAGCTGATAAGAGGGGCTAGAAAGCGAGCATCGCCAATTTCGTTTTGCCGTTCATATTGGTAAAAGAGCGTCTATACTTACAAGTGTTATGTGGGGCGGTCCCGGACATTGGTGGTACATGATTGGAAGCGATAGCAACTGATAAGGGCTGATAAGATGCGCCAGAACGCTGAAGTCGTCGATTCCGTTGCCTGGCTCGCGTTGACACCAGAGCAACCATATTACAAGTGTTATGTGGGGTGGGACGGGGACATTGGTTGGTGCCCCGCTCCCCTCGCCACGCACACCGACAACGCCCCATCGATAAAGCGAGCCGCCCCTGATACACGCGCCGCGCCCCCTCACGCAACCCCACCCGCATTAAAAGTTCGTCGATTCCGTTGCCTGGCTCGCCGTTGACACCAGAGCAACCATACTTACAAGTGTTATGTGGGGTGGGACGGGGACATTGTTGGTGGGTGCCAGAAACTGAACGATTGATAAGGGCTGATAAGGCGCGTCAGAACGCAAAAGTCGTCAATTCCGTTACGCAGCTGCGTTGACACTAGAGCGTCCATACTCGCAAGTGTCATGTGGGGTGGGACGGGAACATTGTTGGGGTGATTGAAAGTGATTGCAACTGATAAGGGCTGATAAGGGCGTCAGAACGCAAAAGTCGTCGATTCCGTTGCCTGGCTCGCGTTGACACCAGAGCAACCATACTTACAAGTGTTATGTGGGGTGGGACGGGGACATTGTTGGTGGGTGCCAGAAACTGATAACGATTGATAAGGGCCGA
Organism: Ostertagia ostertagi; assembly: GCA_036418205.1. Lineage (NCBI taxonomy): Eukaryota > Metazoa > Nematoda > Chromadorea > Rhabditida > Trichostrongylidae > Ostertagia > Ostertagia ostertagi. Next base: position 17,858 of record MU868749.1, on the reverse strand, counting down.
TAAGGCGCGCCAGAACGCTGAAGTCGTCGATTCCGTTGCCTGGCTCGCGTTGACACCAGAGCAACCATACTTACAAGTGTTATGTGGGTGGGACGGGGACATTGTTGGTGGGTGATTGAAAGTGATTGCAACTGATAAGGGCTGATAAGGGGCGTCAGAACGCAAAAGTCGTCGATTCCGTTACCTGGCTCGCATTGACACCAGAGCAACCATGCTCACAGGTGTTATGTGGGGTGGGACGGGGACATTGTTGGTGGGTGATTGAAAGTGTTGCAACAACTGATAAGGGCTGATAAGGGCGTCAGAACGCAAAAGTCGTCAATTCCGTTACGCAGCTTGCGTTGACACTAGAGCGTCCCTACTTACAAATTCTATTTGTAGTGGTACGTGCACATTGTATCGATATGACCAGCTTACTTAATAGAAGTCGATTGCATAAACTCAAACAAGTCTCAGTAAATGATAAGTTTCATTGCTAATGCAATTCAAGAAAGCCCAAACTCATTCTAACCGCTAATCCTTTCGGGGTTCTAAATAATGGTGAATGTAAATAAATGATAAGCCTTAGCTCCTCACTTATGTAAATAGGCATATTTCATTTCATTTTGAGACTGACAGCAATCCTATTCACCGCTAAATTATCTGAATTCAAGAAGAATGCTGGATGTTTACAGTTGTGAGATAATATACCAGTTCAGCTCCAGACGTTATCACGCGTATTCTCGATGGACTTCAGCGAAACTGGGAAAGGTCTAACACATTCAATAGTGAGGTGGTTAATGAAGCGCCTCATGTTGATATCCCATGAGTAGTCCAGTTTCGCTGCCGTGTGATGCGCGCGTTAGCGAGCGAAGCAAAAACTGGTATAGTATGCTCTGGTAAACATGCTTATTCAATTAGACAGACTGTAACAGCAAAATAAAATAGATTAAGGAAATAGGTTCAGCAACCAGCATATCAACAAACTTTGTAATTTGTTTGAGGGTATCTGTAAAGGCGAAGTTATAGCTAAGAAATTCATTTTTACTGATAATAACTCTTTGGTAAATCATGAATGCCTTGCAATGACCGTTAACTAGTAGCACTCTACCATATTCCTAATTTTTCTGATGAACTTGGTAAAGTTTATGCAGGTATCCTGCTTTTCTGAGGGAATCAGTGTAGATGAACGCTTTTTTTATCATCAGCAGCTACATTGGTGTCATTGTGAAAACCAAGAAAACCACCTTGAAATTAAAATTCAATTCCATTGTAGAGGTCAGTAAACTGGGCCCCTATGAAATGACTCGTTGCACTTTCACGGCAAAGCGTAGGCCGTAGAGAAGTTATAAGGCTCCCTCTGCTCTTTCCTGCCTCTACCTGCCTCAGATGATGCCAGTCCTTGACTGTCGGAATCCAGCCATTCTGAGGGAGTAGGTGCTTATGTTGATAACCGAAGTTAGCGCTGTTGCGAACGCAGAAATCTATGGAGGATAAGCAAGGGTTTATACTACGGATTTCGACAAGTCTACCTTTGAATTTTCTGCGCTATTTAACCATTTTGCCTTTCGCTGTTGAGTAACGGTGAGCAATTTAGCGTTACGTCTGATAAATCATTTGATGCCTCAAAGGCACTAATTGGGATTGATTTGCTGCGTTACTTTGTTCGAAACTTAGGCAAGGAGTGCATGAGGAACATAGTGAGAAAGAAAAAGCAAAAAGCACCATAAACACTAAATTTCCCTTATGAGGCCGGCCGTGGTATGACGGAGAGACACAGCGCTGCGAGGAGAGGGAGAACGCGAGATAGTACGTCGTACGCGAGAGGACGCAGAGACCACGTATGCCGTGGTTGATAACGCTGGCAGCACGGCAGCACACAAGCAGGCCTTAGCGCCGTTGCCTCGCACTTTTGAGTCGCGACAGTGTCGTGCCTCCTGTCTTTAGGGACCCTCTTTCTCACTCTAGAACAGGACCCAATCCCAACTCGTTGCTCTAATATATTGATACTCACTGTGAACTTCTTCCTCACAATAAAATTTATTGAAGTTCATTAGAGGGAGTTAAATAGCCAAGAAGAGTGAAGAATAAAAGCACCTCTTTTAGCCTGATTCCAAAGTTTGCTTGTTGAAGTTTCATATGGGGAAGCATTGTTCACAGTTTCGTGACAGCCATGGGTGCTAAGTATATGACTATGGTGAACACTCGTTTCCTATTACATAGCGTAAAGCGCTTTTCGTGATTAACAGTTTGTTTGCAATTTATTACAAATGATGATTCGCAGTGGGCAATAATAGGCTCACGAGAATAGGGAAGAAAAACATTCTTTTTCTCTTGATTCTATAGTTTCCAAAAAATACAGTAGAAATATCTTTTTCGGTAAAGTTGACAAGCAAATGCTTTTCAGTTTCTGGAAATCAAGGAATCCGCTCTACTTGCACAAATTTGCTGCTATTTCTTCATATTCATTCTTGCCTGTTGGATTCTGATCATTGGAAAACTAGGGTACGGTAACTATCGACTAGTCGATTGGTCAATTACCAAGTAGAGCAATTTCAGCAGCTCCGCAATGTTTGTCTGCATGAGTGTTGCATTTATAGCGCTGGTCTTCCTACTCATATACATTGCTACCAAGGCGATTTTGGTGAGTTTTGTTAGCAAAGATATCAATTGCTTTGACTGAATATTGAAGGAGGGCATTCCTTCCATCTTCAAAGCACTTGCTTTTCAGCTGCGAAACGCCAAGAGAGGTGCTAAGAAGTTGAACTGTTCACGAGCAGTCCGAATCGTGTTCATTGGCGCTCTTCTGCTTCTTGCCCACTCTGTCATCATCAGTGTCGGTCGATCTTTCACCATTTTACAAATTTCGGTAGATAATTCCGAAAAATACAGTGCCTCTGTGAACGTATGCTTCTGGAATCGAATTTCGTAATTAGGAGTAACACGAATTAAGAAAAAGTGCATCGGGTGTCCACTTCGCGATGTCGAGCCCGCTTTATTAGGTTGTTCAAATATAGATGCGGGTTTTTGAACTGTTTTCGAAGAGGCATATTTCCTCTGGAAGTCAACAGTCAGTCGTCGTGTGACAGGAACTATTGGGAACTACTTATTCTTCCTAACAACATGACTCCTATTGTTAGCTACCCCTACCATATGAGAATGAGCGCTTCTGGAAGCTATGAAATCATTGAATATCGTTTCCACATCACTTTAAACACTGAAGAGTGAAAATGTAGTTTGGGGGGCCACCCTATCTAATCGAGGTGGAGTTGCGGAAAGACACTCATATCTAATCAAAGTAGAGCTGCGGGAAGGCACTTATATCTTATCATATCTTTCACTGAGACCGTGGCCTACGACTACGCTTACCCTTGTCATATTATTCTATGGCTAAAATGGCTGCTACCTTGCTGGCTCTTCACTTTCCCTTCCCAAACCTTCTTGCGACTGCCATGCGAGCCCTCGAAGAAGGACCTTTCAGGTATCCGATTTTGTATGGAATCTCGAGTTGGTATCCCTATCTAATCATACATTCAGAGACTGTGTCTGGATGGTGATTAGATATGACCGCCCTTCCGCAGCTCCACTTCGATTAGATATTGTCAGTTCGATTAGATATTATGAGTGGCCCTCCCGAACTACATTTTCACCCACTGAAGCATTTCTTACTCAAGAATCTCTTGAGATGGTTGGAAAGCGTGGTATTAGTGTAGGATAGGTCCATTTCGCACACCAGTTTGTCAATCCTTGCGAGGTCGTTTATGGGACGTGTGGCTGAGCGCCACCATGAAGGAGGGTTGTTTCATTTCTCTCGGTTGACGAAGTTGGTGTTTCTAGAGCATCTCATCGGTATGCTGGAGAGACATTGGTGTTGTGGTGAATTCACCTGGTTTCCAAGAGGTGTGGCGCGTCGTTCAGTAGATTGTTCACCTCACCTTTTATTCAATTCTTCTACTTCGGCTTAGGAGAAGTTCTTGAAGATTTTTCGTGGTCTAACTATAGGAGAAATGGCTCCGTCAATTCGCAAAGAGTCCATTCCCCATTGTAGGTGAAATGCTTTCTAAATGTTAGGTTGGAACGACTGATGTCGCTTCCGTCTGTGCCTTTGTTTCTCAGGTAAACGCAATCTTTTAGATGGGAGACCATTCATTCGAAGAGCGATTCAGCATATTGCGAAATCTTAGGCGCCACTGAGCGGATGTTCTTCGAGCCAAAACTTTTGCTCGAAGATGACTGATCAGAAATCATCGTCTGAGCGTATATATTCAAGCAAGGAAAAACGGCCAACGAATCCCACTCATTGTGTGCAAAACATTGAGCAGTAACACTTAGTCTCTGATGCACTTTCAGCTATGGTTTCAGCTCTTCCAAGACTGAGGTAAAGGACCTGAGGACGAAGATCGTGGATTTTGACCTCTAGCTCTAGATGACGGAGAAATAAAGAAAGCCAACGAATTGAGTCCTCGACAAACCGCACAAAACTTGCATGGAGATTCAGTTGTGTCAACAGAAAAATTTAAAAGTTCCTACGTGCGACTGTTAAGGCCTTTCAGGATAAAATGGGTTCGGCCTATTCTGAGCGACGCGAGCAAGCAGTACTGGTTGCCAATACTGGAACTTCGCTCCATAACTTCAAGAGGAAAAAGGTTCTTGACTTCGTGTTGACCGCATTTTACAAAGAGATGTTTCCCAATAACAACGCGAGAAGACGACCGTGGTTGGCGGCTGATGGACAGCTGAGGGTGACTTCGAAACCAGACATCCACGGAAACAAAGTCATGTTTTTATATGGTGATATAGTATAGCAACGGTGTACCACGGAATGCTGATTGTGGGTTATACAGTTACAGCTGAACTCTGCGTATAACAGCTCCACCACGTGGGCCGAGCTCGTCAAAGGGTAAATTCGGCCAATGAAAAATTATGGCACGATAATGCAAGACCACATGTCGCGAAAATCTTGCAACAAGAAATCGAGGAGTTGGGCTGGGACGCTCTACCTCTCGCGCCATATAGCCCAGGTCTGGCGCCGTCCGACTATCACTGACCCAGGTCAGCGCAACACTCCTTAGCAGCAAACCAATTCGATAACCGCGACGACGTCAAAATTTGAGTGCCCAACTTCTTCGAGTCGAACCAGAAAGAGTTCTACGCGGTAGGCATCCATGCTTTGCGTAACGAAAGGTGATGAGCCTGTGACACAGGTGAAGGAGATGGTTCAGGTTGATGTGCTTCATTATTGTTTTATAATGAAAATAATTGATGATCGAAAACGACGTTTCAATCGTTCCAACCTATTATTGTAGTGTTTGTCACGTAAAATGGGTGGAAACTACACCTCAGGAAGACGGTTTCTTACCGCTTCGAGCAGCCCTTGCGGTAGCCATCTGTTCAGCTTTTCACCTCCCAATTATCTTCAGGAGCCACAATCTTTTCAATATACTTACTTCTAGTCCTACTGTTTGCTATAGCACAGTTAGTCCGGAATCATCTTCTAGGAACTCTTCAGAAGGCCGTCGTCAAGAGCAGCAGCATTGTGCTACCCCCTACGCCTTCGTGATGGGATTCTGGGACCAAAATAGTGAAGCCAGTGCTGTGCTGCGCTTTTATTAGTGCTTCCCTGGCCCCATCTTCAGTGTTATTTCGACAGTCTACGGAGCACTACCTCAGAGTTTCAGCACATCGAAGTAAACTTGCCAAAACCACTGTCTTGACACCTTCAGTTCAAATCTATAAAAACCCGAAGATAGCAAGTCATCTGAAATTCACTTATGCTGAAGGAAAGAGGTTCTAATAGGCTTGCCAACGAAAACATGGCTTCAGTTCTCGAATGATGCATCTCAAAACCCGCACTACTTTCGATCAATCTGATATTTCGGATTTAGGCGCCAGATGGGGATCGACTGTCAAACTGAGTCAATACCCATCATAAAAATTGCTCCCCCGGTCGCGTTCAGTTGTTTTTGCAATACAACACTTTTGCCGGCTGCGTACATACGAATGCCATACAGGTATATGAGCGCGTCTTGCACGACGTAACTCTTGCTAAACACTCGAGTTTGCGAATAGTGTCAGTGTGTTGTGACTAATCATGTTGTGTGGTCGTGTCACTAGCCATGGATTTGTTAATGTGGTCCAGTATGCTCATTGATCCAATTAACAAAATTAATTCAACTTTTCTATGTGATTTAGTGGAAAAAATTTTCCAAATTTTTATGGATTCATTTGCAGAGTTTAAGGAAGTCCACCTTGCTGTAGTTGATTATTGGGCCATTGTTCAGCACTAGTATGGTGTTCATTGTCTGCAGCTTTTCTCCTTTTAACTTCTTGGATTCATTCTGATAGTTGTTCTGGAGACCATGCAGCAAGTGGTACGGCGCGCTTGCCATGGTAGCTGGAGCCCCACATGTCAGTAAAAGAGTCCAGTGTTGGTTCTTGTCACGCACCCTTTGAACTTGTCGCGCCGAGCGCGTGCTGGAACGAATACATCTCATGGCGATTCCGGGACGAATAACTGTCGCACCTGGCAAGCAGCAAACTTGCGCGGCGCGCACTTGGGTGACCGGTGTTTATATTAGGAGAAGGTTCGTTATTCATGTGCATTTGGTACCTATTAGTTGGCTGTGCACTTTTCTGCGCTATTGGGAGGATCGAAGGATCTAGCAGTATTATATCAATGTCTGCAGTAGACATTCGAGTTGCGTTCTCTTGACATACTGATAGTCGTTAAAGCAAAAGTCTCATCAGGGTCCATGCATTCGAATATTGGGCCAATGATGCGTTAGCCCTAGTTAAGAACTTAAGAAGTGTCACTGAACAAAAAAAAACTCGCCCTGGAAAGCCGCTAAAGAGACGTGAACATGTGCCAAGGCTTTGACATCGCCTAATGTTTGGCTCCGCCCGCTGCTGGCCGTCTAGTCTCGCGTTTGGCTACGCAGACATTTGCAATCGTTTCGGGACTATGGGGACTATTTGATCTCGGTCTTTCGAACCGCTCAATCTCATGCGCTGGAACTCTCCATGCTTCTTGACCAAATGTGCGCCGTTCTTGTCCCAGAAATTGTAATGTTTGGAAGCTATATGTTGTTTCCTAACAATGGAAATCAGTTGCAGGTCTTCAGTAATAACGGTTCTTGACAAGCAAGTTCGCACAACTCGTCCGGCCCGTTCTCCCTTATTTCAAGGGAAAACGCCGGGAGTCCCTGTTTAAAGGTTTCATCAACGGTTCCTTGCTTCATTTTTCATTTGCAGTCAATCCGGCATCCACAATTTCATTACGAACCGCTTTTACCCCGCGAATTCGATCTGGAAATGTTGCTCTAAGGTTTACCCCACAATTTCCTCGGCGACCAAATCAAGCTGACTGTTATGGATTAGTGTAATTTCCATTGATCGAATTGACTTTTTCAGGCTTTGGACACCGATCAATGCACTTTTGAATGCACAACGCATGGCCCGATTCTTAGCAATTCCTCGTGTCACGAAGTTTCGTCTGGCCAGGCGGAGGTTAAAGACTTTGATACCTATGTCGTTGTGCAATTGTTTTATTTCCGATGGCCGTACGCGACTCCTTCCCAGTGCGCCTCACTTCAATGTTACTTTTCAGCTGATATTCGAAACAAGCCTACTGTTGCTGCTGTCCTCTTGCGTGTATTTGGCTTTACTGTCGTCCTCCAAGGTATTCAATTATTATTCTAACTAATTGTTCTTTCACTGTTACTACATTTCTGGCCGCAAACTTTTCATGGTAAAGGTTTGGCAGGCTCACTTAAGCTTATCTCATCATCATAAGCTCATCGAATGGTGGAAATCCAGTTTGTAGGGGGAGCACTCCTTGCCATCTTATCCTTGGTCCTAGAGGACAGTCCTTCGAGCTCTCCAAAGCTTCCATAAGGTAAAATATCAACGGCTCTTTTAAGTGTTTTTTTTTAATAAGAACACATTCTGTCCACATTCCTTCGGAGTTTCTGCTCCAGATCGTCCACCTTGAAGCTCTTAAACTCTCCAGGCGAGGATCTCCATTTCCCTGGTCCAATTAAGAAAAGAAAAACCTTTATAAACGAAATAATTAAAATGGTTCGTTTCAAGGCTGTTGCAGGCCATATTATGGAAGCACTATTGATTCACTACACACTACAGCGGTACTTATCAGAAGGGTACTCTAAATGAGTTGATTACATGTCATGAGCCCTCTCATTCATATTTAGGGTATTGGAGAACATAATGGAGTGCCGCCCCCGCCCTAAACTGGATTTTCACCAATTTCCCTGATCAACGCCACCGAGATACAGAGCACACCACCTCAAAAACTTTTTAACAAGGATGTGGACCCCTTCTTCGAAAAGCTTTTTTGCATTCTATAGGGGCTCTCACGTGGTCTACAATATACTGTGTTTCATAATCGCTGAGTGGCCTTCGAGAGCCAAAAAAGGTCGAAAAAAACTGTCAAGAATGGGTGGTTTTTGCATCCGAACTCGTTTTCGGACTTGTAGAGAAGTTCATCTGAATATTGAACGGTGCTGATGAAAGGGATACTCGAAACTTAGTGAAGTTTGCTTGAAATTGAAGTACTGCCGGTGGTGGCGCTGGAAAAGATGTGGTTTCCTTTTTCCCGTCGGCTTCCTTTTTGTTTTTCACCTCCAAATTGGCGCTAGGTTGCTTCAGCATCAAAATTAATGCTATACTCACGACAAGGACTATCAATAGCCTTACGAATGGGTTTCTATCAAAAACAGGCGGAGTGACCTCGCAGCGTCAAGCTGGCGCCAAATCACGCCAAGAACGCCAAGAAGCACTAGACATATCCGTTATAAGGATCCTGATTACCTATTCCCAAAGCGAGATTTTGACCAAATTACGAAAAGAGGGCTCACCATGGCCCTACAGGTCATCACGCACGTCGGCGGGCAACTTGAGAACGAAGGCAGCGCGGAAACGAGTGGAACGCTCTGTTGATTCATGGATACCGATGTTCGAACCATAGAGAACATCCCCATCACGTCCTTGAGCACATATGTACCCCTCCCATCACGTCTTTGGAATCGCTTCAGCTATCGAGATTAAGTGTTGCGACTGGAAGAGCCGTGGAACCAATATACCACGTCTTGATGAAGAGATGAATCTGCCGATATTCCATCATGGTGCCCTGTTGTACATCACCAGCTTGGGTGTCTGCCATTGTCCATTTAGTACTAAACTTCTCATTATTTGAGAAGGATAACAAGGAATTCGTTTCCAGTTCACCGGCTGGAGGTACCTATGGCTCTGACCTATCAATGGCCAATTTTTCGGACCTAGGTCAAAATCTCAAGTTTTCTCTAAAACCTCTTCTTCAAGTCGTATCGAGTCTCCGATACGAATTTGACATACATTTTTCCGACACCTCTAACTTAAGCCCCTTTGGCGTCATTTGGCGCCCTTTTGGCGCTTGAACTCTTTTTCTCCAGATTACGGTAAAAATCTGAGTGTGATAGTTACTGATGGTCTTTACAATGAACATGGCAGTATTATTGGTACTGGTGTTTTTGGAGCAAATTGGGAAGCTCCAACCTAAATGCAAAAATTTTGTCATTATGAGGGATTGAACCTTGGACCATTTCCTCACCTTTTTTGGCCTTCGCGGGGCGCTCAGCGAAAATAGACCTCGGTTTTGTAGTCCACGCATGAGCTCCCTTTAACATGCAGAAAACGTTTCTGAAAGGGCGTTCCATACACTGAAAGACCTCCTTTGTAAGAGTACTGCTGATCTTATCAACTGATATCGATTAGAACAATGCTACTGGTTCTAGGTCTGCATGGTACTTGCGTTATGCTCTATTGGCATCACGCTGATGTGGCTGTTTCCTACCGCTCAACTCACCAATCGACAGTTCCACGTGTGGCTTCATAGGAATCAGTACTTCAGCAATTTCACCGTCGTGGATCAATTGGAGGCCTACTGCAGGTACAGTCGAAATCCCGGATGGCATCAAAAGAAGGCTGATGTGCGGACTGCAGCAGCACACCTAATTAGGTCACCGCATAAACGCTCCGCCGCAGTCCTTTGTTCTCTCCCTCTTGACCAGTAACCGTCAGCATAGTGATATTTTTGGGCGTGGTGTAATAACTAGTGAAGCTGCTTAACACATTCACGCCGATGGCCGCCCATATGGGCTGCCAACAACATGCGCTCCTGGGACGATGGCAGCCCATATGGGCTGCCAACTGATAATCGCTTGCCAGGCGCTAGGAATGGAGATAGGTGGGCAAACCTCGTAATCGAGTGTAAAATGCTTTTAAATTCCTTCACGGGGAAAGTGAATAAATGCTCTCTTTTCGTAACCACTATTTGTCGTTCTGATCGAAATCCTACTGTTATATGTTTAGATAATCTTTACGCATTGGACATTGCAGAAATTATTTTGTGACATTCATGTTTTTGGTAGTATTGAAGGTTCCCTGAGCTTCATAATTTCGATGCAGGATATATGTGAATCGAAGACTCTTTTTTTCATAAAACTTTACTGATAACGTTTCGGGCCTAAGCCCTTCTTCAGATCAACTGAAAAACATTGCACAATACAATTCAACACAACAAACATTGTTAAATAGCAAGTGCATCCTACCTATGCCGTCCTACAGTAAAGGGGGAAGGGGGAGGACGGGATGGTTGAGAACAGAAGAATGAGGAAGGTATGCTACGTGGGCTTTTAAGTGGGTCATGGGAAGGGAATGATCTTCTCATAGTCACGGTGACTTCCCTCTCGCACGTAGCACAGCCTCACATTTCAATAAGTCTCATTGCCATCTTCATTTCCTCCTTGTTGTTGATCGGTGGTGCACATTGCTTTATTTCCAATGCTTCCCTTATCTTTCGCTCGACCGGATCAACTATATTCCTGAAGAGAATGACAACACGAAGTTCCGGTGGCCTTTCTTGTGCGTGTCGAAGTGTGCGGTGTTTTGAGAATGGACTCTCTGGGTAGTTTTGAGGACTACGCAGGGCTCTTATGTGCTCGTCCATTCTCTTGTAGAGTGGCCTTCCCGTTTCTCCAATGTAACAATCTCCGCAACCGAGGCACTCCTACCTTATACACAACACACCTCATCTGGCACACCTTCTGCTCCCCACAGATCGTGCAGTTTGTTCGTTCGCACCGATTTTCATATGGACGTGATGATGTCAGAATGCGTCGTAGCGAAGGTGGTGGTCGGAAGATCAAGTTTATTGGGAGTCCTGATCTCCTTACAACGCGGTCTACGTCCATTGCGAACTCATCGGTGATATATGGTAGTACGAGAGAAGTGCCAGATGGTGATCGACACGGCTTCCAACTTTGAAGTTGTCCTCTTTTATAACCATTTTGCCGCAATATTTCGTCTACTTCAGTCGTCACCTCTTGAACGTTCACGGAAGTCAGGTTACATGATGTCGAGATCATGTGATGAACGACATTCACTTCATGTGGGGAGTGTGGCAACTTCGAGCGTGTATTAGGATGATGTTAGAATGTGGGGCTACCATGCGCCGGAGAGGAGGGGTATAAGGAGGTATAACACACAGTAGTAAGGTGGTTATGGAGTACATCATGCTGCCATTCCGTGGTTCCTCCCTACCCTGGGATGCGCGCGATATCGGGCGGAGCAAACCTGGTTGGAAATAAAGCAATGTGCACCACCGATCAACAACAAGGAGAGAAATGAAGATGGCAATGAGACTTATTGAAATGTGAGGCTGTGCTACGTGCGAGAGGGAAGTCACCGTGACTATGAGAAGATCATTCCCTTCCCATAACCCACTTAAAAGCATACCTTCCTCATTCTTCCTGTTCTCAACCATCCCGTCCTCCCCCTTCCCCCTTCCTTTACTGTAGGACGGCATAGGTAGGATGCACTTGCTATTTAACAATGTTTGTTGTGTTGAATTGTATGTGCAATGTTTTTCAGTTGATCTGAAGAAGGGCTTATGCCCGAAACGTTATCAGTAAAGTTTTATGAAAAAAAGAGTCTTCGATTCACATATATCCTGCATTCATGTTTTTGTTTACTTACAAAATCAAATCTGCGGTTATGTGGTGAGGCGGCGGCGCCCACAAAATCGCGTCCGTCCCACGCGACCGAAAAGTGGAAAAGGGGCGTCGTCGTGAATGTGTTAATACGCGCACGATTTCAAGATCAGGTCTTGAATCGTACTCTGTCCGAAGCCTTCCACTCCCTCCGGGTTCGAATAATTGGTGACAGACCTAAACGGGAGAATAAAGTATGGTTGCATGGCCCTTTGCCGCTTTCTAAATGTCACTGTGATTTCCGGTGAAAGTAGAAATCGTGACGCCCCCGAAACGGAACTGATCATGCCGACTTCTTTGTCTTTGTTTCTGTATAGCGTTATTGACAACTCGTTTTGTTGTTAGAGCAGATAGAGCAGGTGAGCACTGAGCTGCTTGTGCATGCATCATTTTTTCCTGACAATGGTCTGGTTCTCTTGAGGTAGAAGAGTAGAGTGATTGGCAATTAAGGGATTCAGTGGTAGGCTTCCCTAAAATGGATGGTATTGTATTCGCCTTTGAATACTTGACCCATACAGTGGTGGCGTTCGATCAATTTGCAGAGCGTGCTGTCGTACCATGAGCAAGTTCATTTCTCTTCAGTCGACCAGTAGTGAGAGTGTTGGTTGTTCGGGGTGGATTTAATCCAAAATTTGGTCTATGAACCATACGTTTGGAAAGGGCGACATTATCGCTGTCGTAGATTCGTTAACAGATTAGCATCCTTCTCCGTCCTCACAATATTCTACTACTCTGGAAACTTTTCATTTCAATGCTTATTTCAATTTTGACGATACCTTATAAATTTTCTTGTCTTGGTAATTAATTTTGCAGGCTCACTGAACTTATGAACTCTGTTTCGGTCTCCCTTTCTCTTGTCTCCTTTCGCGTGGAATCACTGTATTGAAAGCAGAATCTTTGAGCCTTCAGAATTTATTATTTCTTCCTAGACTGCGCCACAAGCGCGTTCTATTACTAACAATCGTAGTAGAATTCAAATACGATTTCGACCTGTACATTGAATGGTGGAGGCTGACCAGTTATCGGACAGTTATGGCTCTCACTGGGTAACGCTGAAGAGACAGGAAGCTATTGTAGGTTGACCTGAATAATTTGGTCCGGTGATTTACTCTGACCGGATGCTAGGTAGCTGACTTCCTCTGCCTAAGCACCACCTGAGCCCCTTGATGTCGTGAAACTGAATAAAATCACAAGTTTATTCACCATTTATCCAAGTGGTAAAATGAAGTCAATTTACTGAAAATCGGCCTTTCAGTAACTTGTCAGCGGTCGACGATCTTCGTATTTTTTTCACCGTAACCGCGGCTTTTGCAGTCGCCTTGATTCTGATGCAAACCCGTCGATCCGAGCTGATCTCTAGATACGACTTTATCTGGAAACTCCAGGTAGGAATTCTTCCTTAATCCACTAATATGTTATTAGGTTGCCCTAAAAGTTCGTGCGTATTTTTTGGATCTCATGCCACAAGCTCCTTCAGCAAATTCTAAATATGTTCACGTAGGCTGTAGATAGGGCACACCGTGTAGTAACTTATACCCGAATCATGCCCACCATCGTCGCCTTCTTCGAGTTCAAAGTGAGAAAAGAAAAGAGCTATGTTTTTCGCGCTCTGACTCAAGCAGCTCTACTGAGCCACAAACCGATTGAAGCCGGCGACACCGCGTTGCCATACATCCCCTTGTCATTGCCAGTCATGAGGTAGTAGAATGGATGGCTATTCCTCGCACAGTCGGTAGAAAAACCCGTGTTCAGGGAGGCCATCAGTGTCGGATATGGAGAGCCTGCGCTTTCTCGTGGGAGCTAATCCACACGGGGTAACCTGCTATGTGGCCGCTACACCCTGCTGTTTCAGATGCACAGTTCATAGAGGTTCTCGCTCCTTCGTAAAAGGGTTGAAGTTTTGCCAAAGATTCCCCATGAATTGACCACCGATGACAGGAGTGCGACACGAGTCCGTCTATAATTTGTTTTCTACTACACCGTACGCACTGGTTTAAAGCCACGAGTCAGGATTAGGGAACATGAGGAAGTCCTTTATAGGGTGCGAAAGTGGGGTCTCCAAGCAGAGGGGGTGTGAGGCTGTCGCGACAAAGGAAGTGCGCGGCAAAGGCGCTAGGGCCTTGCATTGTGTGCTGCCGTGCTGCGAGAATTTCCGGCAGCACAGATGGGATGTGGTGCGTGGCTGGCCTAACGTGTGAGATCAGCTAGGTTGATTGCCGTATCAACCGATGGAACGGCTGGCATATCCAGAAAACTCGTTTGGACGTGCCTCTCCCCCGAGCAAGCCTCCTTCACTGCTAGAAGGGAAGGGGTTTCGATTTCGGTCTTGTCGACAGTTTTTTTTCGTTTTTTTTCTTCACTATCGACCATAATGCCGAAACACGAGCCTGACCTTTGCCTTTAACGAAGCTACTCCAGCAGTTGAGAAGCAACAGGTTTCATGACAACCACACCTAGAATCCCCAGGGGCTGGATCGACAGAAGAGGGTGAAAAGTGAAGAAATTCACCACAAGGTCGTGCTCCACCTCTTTTGGAGCGTTCTCGAGTAAACCACTAGAGACATGTCAATCATTATAGCTATGAATTCACTCAAGTGTAGGGAGATCAACGGCAGAGACTCACGGTGAAACCCCAACAACTGTCGTTAAAACTCGAAAAAGTGTGTACGCTCCACGACACCCGAGACGAGATGTTCCAGAAAGTGATTCTAAATATCGAAGCGTCACTTGGAATGGGAATACATGAGAGTGGAGGTCGACGACCGGCAACTACGCCAGCTTCGATTTGTTGGCGATATCGTTCTCACAACACTGAACAAGGACAAAGCCGAACTTAACGAAAGCAATGCTCAAGAGAAACGGATTGCTATCTGGTGCCTGTTCACGTTCAGTGGAACGAACTCACCGAATGCTCCAGCGAGGTATAACTAACTGGGTGGGGAAAATAGGGACGAATGACACATTTCTTGCACCTCATCAGGTATGCCTCCAACTGAGGTGGGAAGTAATACTTTCTCGAATAAAGGCGTTCGGCGAGATAGTATCGCTGTGCTGAACCCCTTCCTCCGCGTCGCTGATGACCTAGAATGGTGAAATTCTGGCAGTAAAGTCTGTAGAGCTCGCGAGAATTCTTACGAACCGAGAAGGGACGTTTGATTACCCGAGGCTTCTCCACTCCCAGAGAATCAGAAAATACGACACTTCACCCCGACTCCCGTCGTCAAAGAAATCGCAGCGAGCACTTGTCCCTGCTCCCTATAATGGTTTTTCTTTCTCAATTGCGAGGTCGTTTGATGGGCAGGTCGATTTTTTTACCAGACAAGTTTCGTACCAATTGGTGACCTCCTGAGGGATTAAAAACCTGATTGTAATGAGCTCGAGATTCATAGTCGGCCCGTGATTTGACTCATGAGCCATATGTGGTGGGCGGCGCTACTCGCCTCTATGCCACTTTTGCTGCATGCTATACTATAGTCCCTTATTACACAGTTTTCCCAATCCTCACTGTTACTTTTCACCCTTATTTCAAGACTTTCAAGGCACTCGATGAGCAACTTGAAATGAAGCGACGACACGGTCAGAATAGATGTGTGCTGGAAAATATTACTCCCGAGTCACGTGGCCAAGCATTTTCTTGAAGATAAAGTCAGTAGCAAGTCGAAGGATCTTTATCACGAGGTTGGTGCGTTTCCAATCTTTGCCCTCCGTTTGAGCTGGTCTGGTCCTCTTCACCCTATAATTTCAGGACCCCGTAAAAGCTTCACTTCCTACGGGGTCCTGTTTTTACATTTCGTGTGGGACACTTACAACTATGTACCTTTGGAATTGTCTAGCGAGTCATTGCACCTCACCACATGGAAAGCAAAATTAACCAAGTTGGGGTGCATTTGACCTTCGATGCGAAAACAACATTGAAATTGGAAGCCACTGCCACTCTCGCTGCCTGGCATGCGCTACACATTTGAGTTTCCTTCACATCTGTCGAGTTGCCTACTTGTTTTT